>WEIT01015266.1:447539-472780 GCA_013389985.1 Dryoscopus gambensis | reverse complement strand
TGCGCACCGGGCCCCCGAGGCTGCAGGACGTGGCGGGGGCGGCTGCCAAGGAGACGGAGACGCAGAGCGCGACCGAGCAGAGGTGAGAGCCGAGGCCAGGCCGCGCCGGGAGGGCGCTGCCATCTGCCGCTTGCTGCGAGGTTTTATCGCCTTCGCTGGGTTTTCAGCCGAGGAAGGGGAGGGAGCGACTTGACTCAATCAGAAACGCAGCTTGGGTTTTTCGGAGGCTTGATCCCTTCTTTCTTTGTTCCCCGATATGAAACAAAACTTAGTAATATTTAAAGAGCGAGGCCTGGTAACTCTTGTTTTGTTCCTCAGCTCTTTAATCCTGCAGAGGAACTCCATGAGATGGGATGGCAAGGTTTATGAAGAGGTCCCGATAGCTCACATCAAAGCAACATACAACAAGTAAGTAAATGAGCTGCTCCATTCCTGCTCTCGTGTGAAATAAAAGCCTAGAACCCGGGGTTTGGCCTGTCATCATTTTGATCTAAAGGCTCAAAAAAAAAAAAACCCAGCCAGGGGAGTGGTGTCATGACTGGGAACATGATACTGATTCAAACCTTGGTGCTGTTCAGTGAGCATAACTGTCCTTGGAGTGTCTTTAAAGCAGTAAGATTGTTTTTATACATTTTGATTACATTCTGATATGAATAATCAGATGCTGACAGTTTTAACAGCAGGTTACTTCCAGCCCTCTGCTCTAGCACTGTTTCTGTACAGGTGTTGAAAAAATTATCATATTCTCCATGTGAGACAGTTGTGTTTCATCCGAGATTCCTCTTGTGATATGTTACTGTTCAAGGCTCTTTCAAGTTCTAGAAATGTTTTGTGCATTTTTTTTTTAACAGAAGAGGTAAAATGCAGAGAGAGGTGGGTCTAAAAGGGCCAAGTGGGGTCTGAGGTGTACTTAGATAAAGCACACCTTCTCCAGAAAGGTCCTGCCTGGGTCTGTAAGGTGACCAGAAGGTCACTGCTGGCTGGTCTCTGCAGCAGGTTTGAGTAAGTGGGATACTTTGAAAGGGAGACAGAAGCCCTGCAGTCAGCCGTGCCAGTACGGTGAGCGAGGAACTGGACAATACAGCTTTGTCCCAGCTTGCTTCTTCCCTTTGCGCCTGTCCTTCCGCAGCACGCACATCCAGGTGGTCAGCTTTGACAACCGGCCGTTCGCCCGCACGTCCTGCGGCACCGAGGGCTTCCAGAACGCCAAGAAGGGAACGGCCATCGCGGCACAGACCGCGGCCATGGCGGCGGCAGTGGTGAGTCCGCGCCCACGGTGATTCCCACCTCCGGAAGGGAGCGCTGACTGCCTGGCCCCGTACCTGGGCACAGGCCTGGCTCACAGGCAGCACTCCGGAGCTCTTCCGCAGCATCCCATGTTTCATTGGCACACAAAGCGAGTTGAAAGAGCTGTTAGAGACACCCCGAGGGTGAGCTGAGCTGTGCAGGTTGTGATTGGAAATGTAACCTGTCCTTTCCTAGCACCGGTCTGCATAGCCTCCTTTTTTCCTAAGTGAACGTTTCTCAGCCATTTTGGGGATGTAGCCCCTGAATCAGCAGCAGGTGAAGTTTTGCACTGTAGGGGACTGAGCAATAGCTGTAGTTACTGTGTGGATGTTTCATATTTGCTCTCTGCCACAGGAGAACTGAGCTCCAGCCAGCAGTTCCAGTCAGAGAAGGTGATGTCCTTGCACCTGTAGTTTCCAGCTGCCTATGGTTTATTGTAACTCTTTCTAAAAACTGTGTGGGTGTCCAGGCGGAGGAGATGAGGCCGGCTGTGTCACAGTCCTCATTACAGTAGAATGAGGCAAGGTTAAACTGAAAATCCTTATCCTAAATTAGGTGGAACTCACTCCAGCCTTTCATGCCAGAGGAGTTTGGTGCCACTGCTGGCCAACAGCTTATTGTGGTTGATTCAGAGGGATATAAGAACATCTTCACTATTAATCTGCGCTCGTTGGAGCCTCATAATAGCTGCGTAGCTGTGCTTGGACAGATTTATCCTGTCACTGTTGAAGTTGTTAGTACGTTAATTACACCAGAACACAATGAGGAAGAGAGTCAGAGGAGCTCCCTCCACGTGGTGGCAGCAGGGCTGTGCTCTACAGCAGTTCTTCATTTCCAATTTGCAAGCCCCTAGAATTTTTGCACTGGAGGTGTGGACTCCTGCACAGCAAATCTAAAGCTTGCCTGCTCTTCTCATTTACCCTCCAGAAAGAATCCACTGCTCACAGGGGAGAAGTCGCCACATTAGAGAAGGGAAAACAGCTTGGAGTTAGTCTTTGTTAGTCCCTTGCCACTTTAGTCACGTATCCATGGATATGTCCTTTTCTGCCCTGGCTTTAGGTCACAGATAGTTTGATTTGAGAGCTTTCTCTGTGTGCAGAGATGACCGTCTAGCACAGAAGTTCTCTTAAACTGCCATGGCCATACCCCAGCCTCCTTTTCTCCTAGTGTCTCTGCAATAATCCCCATATATGTCTTCGTATCTCTTACTACCTAATCTTTATTTTTACTTAAATACTAGCACGATAATGAAAGACAGCAGGGGCATCAGAGTTTGTGTCACAGAGAACACTAACCAGTTGTTCTTTTCACAGAAAGCACGTGGGAAGGGTGTATTGCACGTGCGAGTCATGGTGAAAGGACTGGGACCAGGACGCAAAGTAGGTGTTGGAGTTTCTTTTCCATACTTTTATTTTCTCAGGCATTGTGCTTGTTTTCTAAACTCAGGCTGGTCTCAATTAACTTGGTTTTTCTGAAGCTGATATAAAGGATTCCTCACCCAAGTGCCCAGTAATGAATTTTTAGAGTCATTAGAATTTTAGAGCAGTACCATTTTGGAGGGACAATAAAAGCTGTATTTGGGACTTCTTATGACTAAAGCAGGAAAATTGATGGGAATGCTCAAGAAAGGACTAGATAAGTTTAAACTGGGTTTTCTGATATGAGTTACTTGTTTTTAAGAATTACAAAGTGAGAACCATTGGAACAAGTTGATTTTCAGATGGGGGATGAAACTATTTTGCCCCGAGCTTTTTTCCGTTCCCTGCTGTTCCATGTGTTGGTAACTCATCTGCTGTCTCGTTGCAGGCTGCCATCAAGGGCTTGACGATGGGAGGCTTGGAGGTCATCTCCATCACCGACAACAGCCCGGTCCCCCACAACGGCTGCCGCCCACGGAAAGCCAGGAGACTCTGAGGGGCAGTGCAAGGGACACACAGCTTTCAACATCACTGCATCAGGGACTGAGTTGAGTGTTGCTCCTGTGACAGATTCTGGAAAGCCACCCTCCCTGGAAATACTTGTTGAGGGAAGCTTGGCGAGACCATCCTGAGCCTTAAAAACGCAGGAGGTAGAAGCTGCTGGTGAAAGCAGGAATCCATGTATTCCCTTAGTGGGAAGCCTCTTGGCCACAAAGTTTGTTGATTAAAATGTTGGTCTTTTGACAGCCATTCCTGCTGTGTTCCCAGAAGTATTTTGGCTTATTATTGCCTCTCAGCTGCTCTCTTCCTCTTACCACCATATGTGGCTCTTGTCTAGCCCTCCATGCTATTAGTGCCCTTGTCAGGCAGGAGAGCCTGAGATCTCCATCTCCTTTTAGTCATCTGTAGTAAACAACTGCACGGGGTCAGGTCACCTTCCTTCCTTCTTTCTCTCACTGCTCACGTTGGGAAACAAGGCATGGGGTAACTCTTTCCTTCCCCCTGGCTCACAGAGCTACGTGTGCCCTACAAGAGGCAGCTCTCCCTGTTCGCAGAGCACCAGCCTGGATCCATTCCTGGCAAAGATCTGTTGCAGTGCTTTGTTTCACCCCACCTCTACTGACCTGCCACTGCTCTTGGCACAGGAAAGCACCTTTCTTTCTAAAGGGGCTGCTGGGATCTTGCCAAGTTTGCAGCTTGCAGCCTCTTTGACCCTGCCTTGTGCACCACAAACTGGATTTTCCGGGGTCCTGAGGAGAGCAAGCAGGGGTTAATAGGCCCAAGGAACAATGAAATGCTACCAAGAAGATACAAAGCACTTAAGTCTTGAACTGTGTATCCACAAGCAGCAGGAACTTGTTGTGGGTCTGTGATGTATTATCGCTGTCCCAGCTCCATCCAGAATTTCTGCCAAGGAAATATGTCTGGAGCATTAAGCAGGGAAGGTAACAGCAGTAACTGACTACAGGATTGATTTCCTGGATGGCAGAGGCACAGTGCCCAGCAAAGGGCATCTCATTGAAATCCCTGCTGCCAGAGAAGCCCTGGCTCTATACAGCGTGCACTGGGCAAGTATCTCACCTGTAAACATGGTGTATTTTAGAGCAGCCAGCAGTTCTATTGCAAATGCAGAAGCTTCCTATTATTTCTCTTTCTGTCATTCCTCTGTAGTTTCTTAAATTGCATAATTAACTCTTTTCTTCCTCTTTAGAGAAAGGGTACCATAGCAACAAGGCAGTGAACCTCCTTCATGGGGCTGAATGGCATACGGCAGGTTTCGAAAGAAATCACTGTGCTTAGAAAAGCCTGTTGAGTTGCATTTGACAGGAGAAAACAAGATTCACACAAATCCCCTACTTTAGTCCAACTCTGAATTTGAAGGGAGGGTAGATGATCTTAAAGGGAAGTTCCTTGAGCTGTCACAGATTTGACAGCGAAGAAGAGAGGCTTTTCCATAGCTGACACACTAGAAGAGCTTCCCCCTCACTCCAGAAATATGGCTGCACTAGTGACTCTACATTCTGCTTTTTAAGAAGATAGCAGGTCAGCCATAAACTGCCAAGATGAACTCTGTGAGTCTGCAGGCAGCTGGCTGGGGAAGGGGTGTGTGGTGTGCTTACAGCAAGGCTGGGCTGGTGTCTGTGCTGAGCACAGCAACCACCCTGACAAAGGAGGGCCACCAGGCTGTGCTGGCAGGTTTGTCTAACACAGAAAACCAAACACTGCTGTTCTTTACTACAGCCTGTTCATTGCATCCAGGCAGAAGTGCCCACGTCGCACGAAAATGACAGAACAAATTGAAAAATAAGATTGCGAAGAGATCTGTGGTTATTCTGAAATTCAGGGAAGAGTTATGTGGGGGAATGGAGAGTCAGAAAGCAACAAGAATAAATCTTCATCTTACCCATGCTTGGAATCAAGGCTGTGTCCTCTGTAAAGGCCACTCCTTAACACTCTTGGTTTCTGGGTGTTTGTGAAGGTTTTGGGAAGTCTGCCACTGCATCACCTCTGCTTACAGAGTGGGAAGCTTTATGTCCCTCCCTGCCCTGCCTACTTCTGGTAGCTGTCCCTACTTCTTCCTCTGACTGACATTCCTGTAACACCCTCTGCGCTGCACAGAAGAGGCTGACACTGTTCTCCATGGCTCAGTGGCTGGGATCTGTACAGTATGATGCAAATCTTCCAGACCCTCGGCTCCCTGTGAGCTCCCCAACACAGTACTTGAGTTGTACAGCTTTTTATTGAAGTCACGTTTTCCATCCACCTTCCCTCCTGCCCCGATGGAGCACTCCCAGAGCCATGTCCTAACTTAGTGCACAGTCTGAGCTCTTTATCCTGCAGCCCATGCCGGGGCTCTGGGGCAGTCAGTGAGGTGAGAGCACAGCTGCACAAAGCGAGGGCTCGGGTGCTCCTTCCTGCACACGCTGTACACTGAAAGAAGGCTTAAAACTCTACTGTGGTTTGTGTCGCAGCGAATTAATCGACACCAATAGTGCTTAACGATTTCCCCACCCTTCAAATGAAACTATTAATTAAGGGCCTGGTTTTAGTCAGCCACTGGTGTTTATGAGCTCTAATTGCTTTTCTTGGCGTCTGGGTGGAAAGCTGTTTTCTACTGGCTCGCATTCCTCCTGAGCAGCAATTACTTCACTTGTCAGTAGCATGGCCACAGCATTAGCACCCTCATTAGGGTCATATCCTCTCCCTCTGGGCTTCCCTATTGCTTTCGGATATTTTTCTCTCCGTTCCCTCCTAACTTTTGATTCCCTACACTCAAAGATGACTTTTTCTGTGAAACAATCTCAGAAATTGCTGCTGGCTGCAAAGCTTCATCCTGGTTCAACCCTGGCCTTTTCTGGGATTTTGCCTTCCGTTCTAAATAAACGATCACATGGACCTCTCTCCCTTGTAGCCCTGTAAATCCCTGTGTAAAACACAGAACAGTCTCCTGACTTACAGATAAAATGCTGCCTCAGGTCTGTTTACCCCTTACTGAGTGCCACACCACCTTGGGGAGCTGGTCTAACTCAGTTACGCTTCCTTTGGACAGGGATGGCACCTGGTGGCCTGGAAAAAACAGCCCTCAGCCATCTCCCTAATAGTGTATTATTCTGCAAAGAGGAATTACTTCCCTGTCCCCAGCAACAAGGACTTTCTACCCAGAGCTGCAGTTTTATCTGCTGAATTGGTGATTTACTATTTCTTCCATGAGCATCTCAGTGACAAGAGTCAGGCAGCCAATTTCGATCCCTTTGTGAGATTCAATTAAACCATTAAGTGATGTCAGTGTCCTTTAACAGCTGACTGTACACACAAGCAGGCAAGGAGAAGGGGGAGAAGGGGACAGACCCTGCAGTGCTAATAAACTGTAGCAGCAGGGGTGGCTTACGGCAGCCCAGCTGCAGCTGTTAGAGACATCTGTGCAGGTTCTGCTGGCTTTCCCTCTGGTGTGGGAATACCTGGCTCGAGATGTGCACAAAGCAGGTCACTGAGTAGGTGTTTATAAGCCTAAAGCACCCCTGGGAGCCTTGAAGAAGTTACAGTTTAAATCAGGTTATGTTCTTGCACTCAGACTTCGGCAGAGAACCGCGGTGCTGCTTTCATGCCTGGCATCCCTACCCAGCCCCTCTTTCCCTCCAACCTCAGCCCACGACCTCTCAGACCAAAAAGAGATAAAGGGCCCTCGGATGGTTTTTGTGTTTTCCCAATGCTCTCCTCTCCCCTCAAGAGGCATTAATGGGTACTCGATGGCAGTAGGAGCTGCTCAGAGGTTTTACTAATGAACAGCCTTAAGAGCATCCAAGTCCCCACACTGATGGTGAGGCAGCGCTGCAGGGTCCTCTTGGGGAGATGCAGAGGGGAGCCAAGCCTCGATTTTTGTTTTTTTGAAAGCACTCACGCCTCCTCTGCTGTGCTCTCCAAGCTTCCCCTGCACTAGTGCCACTTGGCAGGGTCCTCTCATTTCTCCAGAATCCATAACCCTCCTCCTATGCCCACATCCACTGAGGGTCGGGGCTGTGCACCTGGAGCCCTAACAGCTATTGTTTGGGAGAGCTGCTTCCAGCAGCAGCCTCACCGCTTGTTTTTATAAAATAAAGTAAGCAGAAGAGAGAAAGGATTGGGCTCAAGGGGCTCCTCCGCACAGCAGCAGGCCAGGCTTCCCACCCACACAGGGCTCCAGGCAACAAATAAAACTTGGGGCCCCAGGCAGGAGAATGACTTATTTCACCCCCCATTCTCCCATCGTCTGCCCCTTCTGCAGGTTCCAAGGTGAGGTGAAATAGAACTCTTATCTCTTCACGAACCAGCCTGCAGGCACACAACTTGCTCTCCTAATTGCCAGCCAGGCTCTCACCCAGCCCCTCGGCAAGACCTGAGCTGCTCCTGACAAATCGACAGAAAGAGCGATTTCCTGAGCTGCCAGGGTCAAAGTGACCAAGAAATGCAAATTACTTTAGACTGGCCAGCCCCGAGGACTTCTTAGCAATGCCAGTGGCTGGGAAGCAGCTTTCTCCAGCACTGGGAGATGGTCTGGGACAATCTGTCCTTGAACGTGGTTGTAAAACCAGCCCCGTTTACCAAAATCCCTCCAAGAGAAGTGCTGGTGGCTGGGAAGATCCCCTTCCCCGTGATCCTGCAGCCAAGAGATACAGTCACCAAACAGCCAGTGTAAAACTGGAACGAGCCCTGCTTGGCCACAAGCAGCTGCACAGCAGAGCAGCTCTCTCCAGCCCTTACCAGAGCCAGCAGGTCAGCACCAACATCACCTTCAAATCTGAGCCCTCTCTGGGGAAGCAGCTGACGGGGGATTTAAGGGGCAGGAGGCAGGATGAGGAGAGATTAACTCAGACTTTGCTGCCCAAAGCCAGGCAGGCTGCACTGCACAATTGCACTGTGGAGATGACGTTTGTCCGTCCTATGTTACAGGAGACCCTGTTTGGCTGCCAGTTGTTCCTTCTTCCTTACAGAGAGGGATTTTACAAGCATTAAGTACTAACCAGTCGGGGTGAACCAGTGACCTACACTCGCTGCTGCAGATATCAGCACAGATAATCTGGACCTTACACTGAATTCAGGACCAGCCCCCAAAAAATAGGGCAGCAGCAATGAAAACTATCAGAGACATGGGCGCACATGCTGGCTCTGCACTGGGGGCAATGCCGGTGTTTTGGGATGGGAGACCCGCAAGCAGGGACAGTGCCGGCGCTGCAGTAACCCACAGGATGTGTGTTCACCCCAGCAGCTCGGGCCAAGGCTCCCTGCTGCTCGCCACAGAGGTGCTGGTGCCCCTCACCTTTCCAAAGCTGCCATTTGAACTGCTTTCCCCAGCCGGTTGCCGGGCACAGCAAGGCCGTTTCCATGCGGATGGGCTGTTTCTCCCCGTTGCTGTGGCAACGGCACTGGGCGCCAGCAGGTCGGAGGCGGGAGGGCGAGGATCGTATCTCCCCGGGGCTCACCAAGGGCACTGGGTACATCTAATCCGGCACTGCTCCATTTTAGGCCTCCGAGGAGCACCGCGGAGCTATCAAATGACCAGCTCAGCGGCAGCGAGCAGGCACTCACAGGGATGCAGCGCTGCCCACTGCTCTTAACAACGCCCTAAGATCACGTCCAGCAGCAGCCAGATGGCCCTGGCAGGGCTTCCCTGCCACCCGCCTGGTTCTCACCCCTCCAAGCCCCTCTAAGCAATCGGTCCCACACGTCCCAGCTCCAGCACCCCGAGGCTGGCAGGGCTCGGGCCCAGGGCTGGATGTCAGGGCTCGGGCCCAGGGCTGGATGTCAGGGCTCAGGCCCAGGGCTGGATGTCAGGGCTTGGGCCCAGGGCTGGATGTCGGCGCTGCCAGTGGCTCCTCACCTGCCCCATCCAAGGTACCCAGAAGCTGCTGCCCAGGCAGGCACTGGGACAGAGACGGTGTGCTCAGCCACCCAGCTCTCTCATACCCTTCTGCCTCCCCACCTGATGTGGCTGCAACTCACCTGGATAGAGGAAGGACACTGGCAGAGGGAAGGATGAACCTGTGCAAGCGCAGCCTTCAGAGGGAATGATTCACTGCCAAAAACAGGGGCTTAGGGAGTCCTCTGGGAAAAGCCAGGGCTGCTCTGGACTACATTTGGCATTTTGCAAAGCTGCTGGGTAGAAGGAAAGAAGACAGCCATGGAAAGTAGAACGAACGTGTTCCTGGCTTTAAAAAGACTGAACTCAAACTAGTTCTGTCATCCACAGAAAATAAACTCCTCCAAAGGCTCCAGTTCATACCTGGACAAAGCAGAATGCAGCAAATGCTGGGGACTTGGTAGTGCTATTCAAGGGCATCCATGAGCCATCCCATCACATTCCTCTGTAACTGTCCTCAACTCATTAACCAAGTGAGGACCCACATGTTACCCAGATGCTGCAACACAGCCCTGAGAGGCCAGAACCAGGGGCACTGTGCCTCTTCCCAGGTCTCCTCAGGACCACAGCAGTTGCTCACAAATTATCAGTTTCCAGACTGCTAGTTTAAAACTGCAGTATTTTTATGTCAAAACATCATTAAAAAAGAGAAAAAAGTGCCATTAAGGGTTTTTCCCACATCAGTATTTTTCTGAGAACTCATTTCCGTACACAGTAAGTACAGCTCTTCCCCAAGAGAAACAAAGTCAAATCAGACCTTGGCCAGCGAACAGCTCTAGCAGGGGCTGGGGCTGCCTGAGCCAGCACCAGGCTGGAACTGCACTGCACAGCTCGGCCCACAGCTCCCACAGCCCTGGAGCAAGGAAAACAATAAAAAAAACCAAAAAGCCATTTCTCCATTCCCTCCTCCTGAGGAGTATTTGACCAGAAAAGCTTTTACAACCATGTAACAAGACAGGGAAGTACAAGATTCAGGCACATCAGTGACACAGACTCTGGAACTCGGATAGCAAGGACCAAGTAAACCCACAAAATCCTGTCCTGTTGCCCACAGGACATCAATTTGCTCTGCAGTGTGCACCAATCTGATAAAGGCTCACAGAAGGACAACAGCTGTCAGAGGGCCAAATGTCTCGTTGCTATCCCTTTACCACCTCTCTGCCCACAGCCCTGAGAGATCCTTGCAGGAAAAGCTGGCAGAAAAGCAGCAGGGCAGAGATCATAAACAAGAAAAACAAAGAGATTTCCTAAAGCATCAGAAATCTGATTTTTCTAGCTGGGTCAAAATGACCAAGGGAAGAGCTTAATAAATGCAGCACCTGAGCAAAAGGCAGGTCCTGTCAGTGCACACAGGCAGCTAAATCAGGGCCAGCCACGAGCACTGGAAGGTTAATTGATAGGAGTCTGTGGTAGGGACACATCTGAAACGTATCCATACGTTTGACTCTAATGGGATTTCTGTGCCTTGCCGTCTAATGCCTTTTATATAAGAAATAATGCAACTGTCCTGCTTTCACTACTTTTTTTCTTAAAGCAAAGGCAGCACAAGAAGTAATAAAAGATGGGATTTTGCTGCCAGTCAAACGAGGTTTCCAGCTCAAGCATCTCCTTGTCACTTAGTGCCTATCTGAAAAGCCACAGGCTCAAGAGCTTTCTGGTGTGCTCAAGGTCTGCACAGGAAAGCATCTGAGAACTGCACACAGGAAAATGGAGGAAAGGTTCAAAGGAAAATCACTTTCATGCTCAAGTTCCAGACGGTTAGAGGAACTAACACAGACAGGGATGCTGCTGAGTTCTCAGCCACACTGTTCTGCAAAGAGGCAGGGAGCACCACACGGAAAACCTGAGTGCCTCAGCCCAGCCTACAAGCAGCAGCCAGGCTGCTCTGCCAGACAAGGTGTGTTCAGCTTTGTGCTGCTTTTGGCCGGGGCAGTGACACGGGATGGAGCCCTGCTTTCCTGGACATGGCTGAGCACCTGCCAGCTCATGTCAAGTCAGAATTAATTCCCCGTTTTGCTTTGCTTGCATGTGGCTTTTGCTTTACCCATTTACGCGTGTTTATCTTTTCTCACTTTTACCTTCCCGATTCCCTCCCCAGTCCCAGTGGTGAGGGAGTGACCGAGTGGCTGCGTGGGGCTGAGTTGCCAGCTGGGCTTAAACCACAACAAGCTTTCACCCTTGATCATGCAGAAAATGACCAAAAGGTTAGACAAATGCTGTAAATGGAATAAAGGAAGAGTCCCTGAATACAAGTTGGGCTCGTAATAATATACAAAGGGACAAACGTAATCAAGAATTCCTCTCCCAGCATTAGCTCATGTAGACAAGAATTTTAGAAATCTGCAGGAACTACAGAAATGCCTCAGGTGGGAACATTCTCCAGCACACTTGTACTGCAAGTGCCAGGAAGAGGCAGTAAATTCCCATGTGAGAAACCTGCACAGTCCGAGGCACACCCCTGCCATCCCTTCTTAGCGAAGGAATTCCCATCCACACCATTCAGATTTTTGGAAGACAAAGACAATAAATCAGACTCTTAAAGCAAATTCTGTTTATTCTGGTTTTGTCTTGTGTTGCTAACAAATCTTTTCCCTAACCTAGGAAAAATATCAGGTAGAAAATATCTCCCCTTTTCTCCCACCCTCCCCACCACACACACTTTGTTTCTTAAATAAAAACATCAAAATTTCAAGCATGAGAGACTTTTCTTTCCATACATTTCTGTAATAAAATTAACTCTGTTGTTGATATAAAATGCAGCAGCCAAGACCAGAGGATCTGCTATGCTACTCCAAGGCAATTAGTACCCAGAATGATCAGTTTGTCTGCAAACATAATAAGAAAATACTTAGCACTTATCCAGCACTTTTTATCCATGAATCTCAAAAGTGTTTTACAAAAGCTGAAAATATGTTTTTGGCCTCATTTACGGAGAAGAAAACACCAGCTGGAGCAGGAAGAGATTTGCCCCCAGCCTCAGAATTTAATAGCAGAGCTAAAAACAGATCTCTGGTTTCTCAGCCCGAAGTCCAACAATCCGTGCCACGCTCTCTGCTTCACACAGGGCAGCCTGAATTTGGCAAAAGCCCCGACTACAGAAATGCTGAAATTTATATTTTTGCCATTGAAAAAAGAGTCTAAATGGAGATCTTAGAGCTAATTTAGTAAGCACTGACCTCCCGAGGCTGTGACACCACGGAGTAAACGCAGTCTCAGATGGAGCTGCTGGAAGCTTGGGGGGGGAAAAAAACGTCTCATATTGAAGTGTGAACAGCTGTGAGAGTGGTGCAGAGGGAGGTAAACCCATGATCTACAGTGTGCAAACGATTCTCCACTTGGAGCTTTAATTGAATGTTTGAGGAACAGATCACAGGATAAATCCCTAAAACCTTGACAAATAGTGTTATTAGATGAGCGGAACCTGCAGCTAAAGCACTGACACCTCCTCTGTTAGCAGTCTCCTGACCCGCCAGCACTCCTGACAGACCTGAGACACCAACAGTGCAAACGCCAGAAAAAGAGCAGTGAAATGCAATGTCTTCCCTAGAAATATGTTTAGCAAGGCCAGGAGAGAAGTACTGTGAGGCAGAGAGCAAAGGCTGATTGAAGGAGCCCAGGATAACCTTAATTTTGAGGTCCACCACTCACGCCATGAGCAGGCACCACCACCCACGCAGTTCTTCTCCTTTGCATCACCAGCAAAATGAATGCATGACTCCAGCACTCCTCATCACAGGCATGTGGCCACAACACATCACTCACAGCTCATTTTGGTCCAAACAAGACACCCACAGGGTCCTTTAATGTAGAGGGTGTCCTGTGTATTAGCACCAATTTTCTAATGCCCCTGCTGTACCTCCTATAGGAATGGGACAAGAACAGGCTCCAGCTTCTGACGCAGCACATCGTGATGCTGGGATGGTTGTGCTGCCTGGCAGCACACAGCCACAAACCAGCCCTCGTGTAAAAACCCCTAAGTGCTGGCCTACAACCAAAACCTCCACTTTTAAGAGAGAAGGACAGGCCAGCATCCTCACCAGCCCACAGTGGTAGGTAATTACACCCAGGAGCTTAATTTGTCAGCAGCACAAGCACTGCTATGGTCCAGCCAACACTGACACAGTGGCCAGCTGTGCTCTGAAGCCTGGAAACAGCATCTGGGTTCTCACAGAGAACAGTGCATCAGAGAGAGGTAAGCAACAAAAGTCAACAAATTCATCTCCAAGCTGCCCACCCGCAGCAGTGAACACGAATTCAGGTCTCCACCCTCCTTCCTGGGTAAACCCTACTAATTTTCCCTGCTGGTACTCCAACACACAGGAGGGTGCCAGCAGCTGGGTCTCCCTCTTCTCAGCAGCAGAACCTGCAGATGGCTGTGAGGATTCACCCCCATGCTGCAGAAAGTCCATCTGACGACCAAGGAGCTGCTGTTGCTCCCCACACCCTTCCCAGACACCCATCTTCCTCCTGCACCCACCTTCTCGTGCGCTGCAGACACAACCAGCTGCCCTGGCCTGCTGGTGTAACACCACCTCTCACTTAGGAGCTTTTACAATACTAAGGCACAAAGATTAAGTGACTTGCATAAGAGTCAGGAACATACCTCACGTCTCTCAACTGTAGTGATTTCTCACATCTTTTTTTTTTCCTGACCTCTTGCATATTAAAATGACACAAGTAGATTGTGTGGATGAGAGCAGGATGTCATTTCCCTCCCAATCCTGAAGATACAAACAGGGGTAGCTGTATCCAAGCCCTCCCCATGGCTCCCATCCCTTCCCTCTGTGACAGGCTGTTTGTCCAACAAGGTAGGAGAGCACCAGTGCAGAAGGGAGCACTCCACACGTGTGATGAAAAGCTCCATCTCTGCCATGCTAAGACCCACAGGAGGATAGAAAACAGACATGCCCCTGGGAAACCAGGAGAGGAACCTCAGCTATGCTTTGTTCATCAACAGGAACAGGAAATGACAGCAGCTCTTAATGCAGCGGGATCTCCGCAGTACAAACTGAATCAGAAGAAACATCCACCCCCGTAACTGGGGTGGATCAGCTTTCCACAGCTGAGGCTGAGAGCCCTGCGAGACACCACTGGTAGGAGCTCCCAGGTGAGGCTTCTTGCCACGAGCGGTGGTTTGGTTTCCCAGAAGCAGCGAGTGTCTGGCTTTGGCGCACCCGTGGCAGAGGCCCGGAGCCAAGGAGAGCAGCCCCAGCCCCTCTAGGTGCAGCTGTGCCTCATGTGGAAGTTCACCACGTACTCGGCGTTGGTGCGCTGCACCGAGATGGCGAAGGGCTCGAAGGGGTGGAAGGTGAAGGCGACCAGGCGCCGCACTGTGTGATTGATGGGGCGCCCCAGGAGTCCCGCCTGGATCTCAAACTTCAGCAGGCCAGAATCACGAGCGTAAAATCTGAAAGGAAGAGAAAGTCAATTATGGCTGTTCCCGACTATTGACTTTGCCATCTGGGCTCTTCGCACACAGAGACGAGTGCCTTGTTCAAGCTCTGGTGCTCCCTGAGGGGCAGAAGGTGCTCAGCTGGGTGTCTGGCTCCTGGCTTCGCAGGAAAGTCCCTCTCGGGGCAGTTGTTTTCCACTGTCTAGAAAAGCATCACTTCACTGTATTATTAGCAGTGAGAGAACTCTGCCTGTCACTTTGATGGACAAAGCTGACTTCACAAGAGGGAGTCAGTTTGGTTCAGACTCCACCTGTGCTGGCTCTCCTTCCTCTCTTAATGCAAGCTGCTCCCCTTGATCCCTAAGGCAGATATACTGTACAGAACTGAGCTCCTTTCCCTTAGCAATGGCCTTCACGGAGAGTGTCAGGCCACCCTTTCCTCCCCCTGGTGCTGCCAGGGAAGGCTTTACACTGCTGTCCTTGTGGCTGCTACCTCTCTGTTCAGTCAAGGAAGCTGATCCAATCTCGCTCAAGGATGCCATGTTGGACTGTACAGTTCAAGCAGGGCTTTGCAGCTCCTTTTAGATTTCCATCAAAAAAGCATTAATGAGATAGGCTGGGCAGGAGGTACCTGATGAATTGGAATCAACAATCACAGCATGGACAGAGGTCAAGGAAAATCTTACGTCCTCCTGCTGTTACCCACACACCTGCCTGTGGGTCAAGCTCATGTGCATCTCCAAATGGGCGAGCTCTGGAACACTGCTCCAGCACAGAGGGAACACTGTCAGGGGGATGAGGCAAACAGCACTGAAGAGACAGGTGAGTCCCCAGAAGCTCTTTGCTTCTTGAACCCCCTTGCACACTCTGTGTAACTGGCATAAGCCCAGGTAACACCACCGTCCTCTGCTGCTGTCAGAACACAGGACTCACTGCAAGGATCCCACCCTCCCCAAGGCTTTGGAGGAGGTTTCTGGGACGTAGTGGCGGAGGTTTCTGGATGCAGTGTCTTCACCAAGTAGCTGGGCTCTAACTCAAGTCCCCACCCTGAAGTTGTCTCTGTTTGTTAGACCATTTTCATTAGACCTCTTCCAGCTTCGGGCACAAGAATTGCCATTATGCCTCCCAGCTGTTTCCTTTTCCACCAACACTTAGTGCATGCGGGTATTTTGCATTTTCCTCTGATTTTAACTCCAAGAATGCTTTTAATGTCGCAGCACATCTCCCCCCCGCCAGCAATACAATGCACTCAGCTCTCAGCCTGGAAGAACGGATGATGACAGATACCAGCGATGCTGTTTCAGGAGCAGACATACTCCACATTTTAACAACACAGCCTATTGAGAACCTCATGTTCTTCCTGGAGGGCCACTCTCCTCTCCCTTCCTCTGAATCAAAGTGCCAGCCAGCCCTGCCTGAAAATTGCACACAAGAACCCAGCAAGAGAGTCACAATCTTGGTATTTGGCTTTTCAAAAAGCCCTTTCCCTCCTACACAAGGCTGGGTATGCAGAGGGTCATTCTTTAAATAAAGCACAGTCCCCTGTCTGTTCCTCTCTCCCCCAATTCACAACAATTTACTACTCAAGATGAAGCTCCCTGTAATCTTAAAGATGTGCTCAGTTTGGTATTTTTAAATGTATTTTTAAAAGTGCTCTGCAATCAGAGGCCATTTCCATGGGCTCTCATTCTGGGGATAAATTAGGCACTGCAATATAAAATTGTATGTCAACAGAAACAGCAAGACCAGCCTTTTCAAACCGTAGGAAAATGGAAGATTTATCTGCAGACCAATTCTTTCGTTAAATGGCTCCTTATTAGCCATCTAGATGGATTTTAGAGACCCCCTGCTATAAGCAGAGCTGTGTTAAAGCCTCTTCCCTCAAGTGCCATCATTTCGCCCACTGAATATCTCTTCAAGCCCCCTGAAAAGAGACTGGAAGGCGGTGGTGATGGGGAACCTAAAGTCCTTCCCACCTGACAGCAAACAACCACTGGTCTCTTAAGTAGGCAGAGTTGAACCTTGTGGGATGCAGAAAAGCACTAAGGGTTAAAGGGACTCGGCGCACAGAAATATTGAATTGATGTGGAAAAGGTCTGGAAGCCTTCCTAGCTCACACATCGTGCCAGGAAACTGCACACAGATTATAACACCCTTAGCTGCTGAAGGGTTTTCCATTCCAGACAATTACAGGACTTACATTACAAATCCTGCGGTCCCTCATTTCCAAGCCCTCTAACCCCAACAGGCAGCTGGCATTATTTTATTAATCCCTTTGTTTTGCATGTGAGAACCACAGCAGCACTATTTCAGCTACTGAATGGTTAAGGTTAGCGCCTCATCTTCTGCTTACTTTCCAAAAACCAGGAGCCCCACTGCTCCGAGGCTCTATTCAAGTCCTAATTGACTCTGCACAGCTTTGAGCTTTAAAAGCCCTGGCTCTGAAACGCTGGTTTGCTCAGGGGAGGGAGGGAAGGTGGCACTTGGCTTTGTTTACTACAAAGACTCCACCGCAGCAAATGACTGCGGTTCTGCTGCCTTTTGTCGGCGGGAGACGGGCGCAGGTTGGCGCTGGCAGACAACTGCCACCCTGCAAGTTTTCCCAACGACAAGCATGACAAGGGGGAAAAGGGCAGGCTTTCTTTGCAGATAACATGGAAGCTGGAGATCAAACCAAATCATACAGGCAGAAGAATCAATTAAATATACATAATTTGGGAATTGAGAGCGCAGGAATAATCAGAAGTTCCCCGCCACCTGAGTCAGGGCCAGTCAGGGGAGATACGAAACCAGTCTTTGAGAATGCATTGATGAAAATAAAGTTGGGAAGCGGTCCAGAATGATCTCCCTAGGCTGCCTGAGCCCCCAACATGTGTGCAGTCACTAAACAAAGCACTCAGGCACTGAAGGCTCTCTTTGTTTTCAGAGCATAGGTTAGCTTCTGCAGTACTGTGAGCAGAAAGACTATTCTGCCTGGATAACTCAGGCTCTTTGAGCCTTTCAAGCTGGAGATGTTGGATTTTTAACCACTACCTCTTGCAGGCATGGCTGCAGCCAACAAAAAGAAATAAATAGTCCTGATGTTTCTTCAGGAAGCATTGCAAACCTCCTTATTCTCAAGGTCAGACTTATTCCTTCTGCCAGCACTGGAGACTCAGACAGAAGCAGCACAGAATGGCCCTGACACCTGGCTAAAATTCCTACTACAGACAGAAATTTCCCACAGATCACAGAGAGAAGGGAGTATGAAAAGGAGTACAGCTCCCAGGCTGAGAACAGTAAACAAGGGAAGTCTGAAAACAGCTCAATCAATATCACAAGCTTTCTGAGTAACACCTAGCCCAGATACTATTTTATTCACAGGACAAACTAGACAATCCTTGCCAACTAAACCCACATGCTCAGAGAAGATCCTTCCAGCACAGGAAAGCAGACATCAGAGCTGTATCACTCTGCAACCCAAACACAACGGCAGCACTGCAAGAAGAGGAGGAGGAACAAGACCATTCATATGGAAAAGGCTGAGACTTCACCACTCAAACCTTCCCCAGAGCAGAGCAGCTCAGAGAGAAAACACGAAGAGCCCTCCCACACATCCACGTTACTGTAAAGGAGAGAGGCCAAGTTCTGTGGGACGGCTGAAATAAATCCCCTGGTGAAAGGATTTCCTAAGAGAAAGGCTTCCATCTCCTCCCTTTTCTGCACACTTGACGCCGCACGGCAGAGATGATTCAGAGCAACTCCTTGCACTCCCTCCTCACATACAGCTCCCCGGCCTGTCCCGTACCTTATGGGGTGATCACCACAGGTCTTGGGCCGCTCCATGACTGACACCCACTTGTCATCGTAGCTGAAAAGGGACAGGTCGAGGTAGGGGCTGCCGCTGTAGGACTGGGCGCTGATGGGGAGCTGCCCCAGCAGCCGCCGCACGGCCTCCGTGTGCCCTCCGTACTTGGCGTTCACAATCGTGTCTTTGAACCTGCAGCAAACCAAGAGACACCTTTTGTTCACAAAGGCCACAGGCGAACAGCACAGCTTAAATAAACTAAGCAGGAAAACTGACAGGGAAAGAGAGCAGCAGCGGTGTGAAAAACTAAACCAGCTCATTTCCAAAGATGTATCACGGTGATTCAAGCATCAACCAGTTCTGCTGACCTTTTCATCCTCCCTCATCACTACTGCTTCACTCAGAATGTCCAAAGTGACAGAGGGAGAAGAATGTGCCTACCCACAAGGTCTGGACCCAGCTGCTCTGCAGTACAGGAAATGAACAGGATCAGAAACAGGGAGAGAAGCATTAGCAGCTTATCAGTCAATCCAAGTTTTACCATGAAGCCAGGAAACAGCGTGAGCAAAAGCCAGGGGGCTTTCACAGTAACAGTTGAGCCCTTAATGTTGACTTGAGACTCCTCTTCTCTCCAGCCACTGTTTTAAACGCATACAGGAAGAAACCTTAGATGAAGAAGAACCTTGATGAGAAGCCTAATGCTCTCCAGAAACTACAGTGAGCTGAAAGTTCTGCCTGGTGGAGAGATTAACACAGGCTGGATTTCTCTTTCCAAGTAAAATTTGAAGTTTTCCATGGGCAAGAACAGTCAGATCAGCTGCAGGGACGTCATAACATCAAGCAGGGTAAACACTCAGCCAAAAGCCAGCTCACTGTGGATTACACTCTGTGGTACTTTGCTGTGGAAGTTACAACACTCCTGGTACTGGCCCTTGTAGCAAGGAGATGAAAAGATTCTCCTTCCTACTTTAACAAAGGGCAGGAGTTGTTCTTCATGAGTCTTTGGTGAGTTCTTCATTCTCTCTTCCATTAAGCACTATGGATTTCCTGACAGGCAGCTCTAGAAAGTTAGAGACATAGTCAACTTTGTCATACTTATGTGACATCAGCCTAAAGTCAATAGAAGCTTGGTGCCCATAAGTGGATGCCAAGTACTTAGGATGATGTGAAACAAGTCACTGGAAGAACAAAACACCCTGAGTCACAACAAAATTATTCCAAGAGAAATAACACACTCTGCCTCATTAAAACCACATCTGACTGTTAAAGCATATTCTAGAAACCCAGGTTATTTTTGGTATTTTGCTCAGCTTTCACAACAGATCTAAGCAGACGAGTTTCCTTTCTCCTAGCACAGTGATGAGAACCACGAGCTGGTGACTGAGGTCGAGGAAATGCTACAGAACACAGTTTCAGAACTGTGTTTCAGTTTCAGAACACAATTACAGAACACTGAATTCAAAGAACATCACTTGGCAAAGTACACCCAACTCAATCATGCCAGCATCTTGACAAATCGTACCTTCAGGGACCAAAGCTACTGGGCAGTAACACTTTAATAACCTCCAGAAGAGTTACTGCTCAAGGAGAAATGGAAACACCTTTCCCTCAAAATTCCTTTCTTCTAAGCGCCGCTTTGCCGCTGCTTTATTCCTTCCTCTAACAAGGTAAATGCTGCGGAATGTAAAATCAGATGCACCAGGCTGCAAGATGAACCATGCACAGTCCTGACCCTTGCACCACCTGGCAAAGGGGACCAAAGGAACTGGTTTTCTCAGGGTTGGTATTTGATACTGGCCTTCAGCGGACGGGGGCGGGCGTGTGTCTATACGGAATAAAGCATGCTCCGAATGGCTCACCGGCGCTGGATCTGCCTCGCAAAGTTGTTGCTGGAAGCTGAGCAGGGGAACTGGACAGCTTCACTGTGCAGGGTGGCATTCCTGAAGAGGTCACAGAAGTTCTCAAACAGCTCCAGCAGCTCATCAGACGTGTTCTCGAACACGGCAATGACCTCTGTGGTCACCATGTTGTAGACGACGAAGAACGAGGGCTGGGGAGAGAGGCAGAGGTTACCAGGAGAGCACGGGTGGGGAAGCTGTCCCTGCCTTCTCCCCACATCTCGCCACAGACCCTACCCAAATTTCTCCACAGCACAGGAGAATCCTACATCCTCACACTAATCCGTTCTCCTACTGGAATGCCTCAACATGCACCAAATCATCCACCTCTCAGCCGTGATTATTTAAGAAAACTTAATGGGCTTCCAATTTTTCAACTCAAACTGGATGCAATGGTTTTCTCTTCTTCTCTTTCCTCCACCAAACCCAAAACACTTTCTCAAGTGCCAAATTTAATTTTCATTCCTGCTGACAAAATTATTTCAGATCCAGTGCTAGCTGACCATGAATTATTTTTATCTCTGCATAGATATATAATTTTCTTCCCCTCCTTAATGTCTGCACCACACAGAGATGAGCCTTTTCAGTGTACTGTGCACTACATCACTGCCCACAAAAAGTTGTGCCCTCCAGGTACCCTGCCAACACAGAAATGAAAATCTGAAAGACATTAATGACTTCTTTTTAATGCCGACGTTCTTGTGCAAGAAGGCCCTTGTATCGTGCTGTGGATTGGCAATGGCGATGTACCCTGGCACGAATGAGCAAGAAATTGGGAAAAAAGGTGACACTGTGTCAGCACAGCTACATCAGAGGGAGATGACATTCTCATCCCACAGGGAAAGGGCATATTTAATTCTTGGTCATTAAAAGTAGCTTTCGTTGGAGACAGGAGTGCTGGCACCCCAAAGTAAGAACCTGTCCCCACTTCAAAGGGAACTGATTCCCATGGTATAGACATGTACCTGATTAAACCTTCTGTCAGTAGAGGCAATTCCTAAATGCCTCACCTCCTGCTCCCAAACAATGCTCAGGGATGACAGCACGCACTCTGCCCACCCCAGCCACCTGCAAATATCACAAGGTTTGTTTGTTTTACAGCCCCAAAATAAACTGTGATAATACAATCCAGCCCCCACACATCCAAATGCAGTACACTAGATGAGGTTACTCACTAGACTACTGCCTGAGGAAAGGGAAGCCCTTCTGAAATAAAGGGTTGGAGCGGAGAGAAAATAAGAGAAGATAGCAGAAAGAAAAACGATTTAAATCACTGAAGACTGCAGGGAGTACCCCCCAGCTTTAAATAAAAAAAGTTCCTTTGCCAGGTTAACACAGAGACACATCTACAGGATGTCCCTGAGCAGGGAAACCCTCACTGCTTTTTGCAGTACCTGTAACACCACCAAAACATCATCACAGCACGGGAGGCAGCAGCTGAGTGCCACCAAAATCACACACCAGTGCTGTCAGGCCTACCAGCACAAGCCTACATCAGCAACAAACCTCCAAGCTACAGATGCAGGGCACAGCTCTTGAAGATCTCAAAGGATCTGGTGCAGACCCAGACAAAAAACACACAGCCCACAGCCATGAACAGCTACTCCTCAACCTTCTTGGCAGACAAGCCGGAGGGGAGAGAGGAGCCTGAAATTGGATGGAACCTCGTGTTCCTTGTCTGACAGACTGGAGAAAAATACTCCAGTGTGGGTACTTTGTGAGCCAAGTTTTATTCAGGAAGCCCTAACTCAACACCTACATTCAGAGAGGTCTGCAGACACTGCTCCACGTCTGGAATTATCTCCTGGAAGAACTGAGAAATGAGATGCTTTTCCTGCAGCACAAAACCCAGCGCCTGAGGCACGCTGCAAACAAACCACAAACTGCATCTTCTAAAGTAACCCTGGGGTGAAGAGTCAGGAGCTCCCTGCAGCAAACCAGGCACAAAAGCCCTACTAACCACAGCAGAGCGCAGAGCCGAGCCTACCACAAACATTCACATCAGGGTCAGGAGCTCATTCCAGACACCAGCAACGAGCAGAACCCTGCAGGCCACTTCCACAGAGCCATGATATTTCTGAGACAGACGTTCAGCTTTACACCAGCGGGCAAAATGGATTAGATTAAGCCTCAACTATTTCCTCCCAAAGCAACTCCCCCAAACAAAAAACGCCACAGAAGAGAAAAATAAAACAAAACAAACCAGACCAGGAAGAAGTGGACAAGGGCAACACACGAAAAGCTACTGTCTATTTCTTCTAGGACCTAAGTTCTGGATCTGGCAAAGATGCGGGGAAGAGAAGTGTATGAGAGAAAACAAACATCTGGGGAACAATCAGACCTACATGCTGCACTGGAGATTTATTACAAATTCTTGCTAAATACTTTCAACAGAACAGAAACAAGCTGATTAAAGGAATAAAAACTAGCTAAAAAAATACCTCATCGTTTCACAGGGCTCTAAATGTGACCAACCAGTCTAAAAGCAGTAAAAAGACATGATCAACATGCGAGGTTCTGAAACATCTGGAGGGACCCAGCACTGACTGAGCTACATTTGCTCTAATTCCACTTTAGTACTAAATTGAAAAGAGAAGCAATTGGCCCATTAGCCTGATCTAAAAGCTGCTACTCCAATTTGGAGAGATCATAAATACTACCTCTTACTGAAGCTTGAAAGACTAAGTATGTAGGCAGAACAGAAATGGTAATTGTACCGGGGAAAATGAAGACTATTATATTTGAAAAACATGCTTGAAGATACGTGAGAAAAGGGAGAGACTACCTCTACAATTTAAATGGACTACATAAAATATCAGCTAAAAATAAATTCAGCTGGGGATTTGGGGAGGGAAAGAGGATTGTACAGCATCTACGAGCACGGGGAACAATCCTTTGAGAAAGGGACTCGCTAACACATCAGATCTTTCTCATTTTGCAAGTGAGAAGGAAGCAGTGAAATTAAGCAAAAGATACAGAAGTTATTCAATATCAGAGGCATCAAATGTTCCCACGAGAATCAAGTACTGAGGATGCTAAACAACATTCACAGCCCGTGCAAGGAACAGCTCACAGCGCTGCAGTGCTTGCG
Organism: Dryoscopus gambensis; assembly: GCA_013389985.1. NCBI lineage: Eukaryota > Metazoa > Chordata > Aves > Passeriformes > Malaconotidae > Dryoscopus > Dryoscopus gambensis. The sequence goes on along the minus strand of WEIT01015266.1, from coordinate 449,513 downwards.
CACTTGCCCCAAAGCAAGGAGCAGCCTGAAGAGGGAGGCAGTATCTGAGCCACCTGGTCTAGTGCACCCCTAGCAGGGCAGCTGGAGTTACGTGGCCTTTAAGGTCCCTTCCAACCCAAACCATTCTGTGATCCTATACCTGGGAAGGATCCGTCACCCGCAGCGTGACCACGTCCTCGCTTGTGTATTTGATAAACAGGTGGTTCTCATCCAAGAGCTGCATCTTCCACATGCGGAGCTGCCTCAGCTGGTCAAAGTACTGGAAGAACCTTCTCTTCGCTATAGCGCTGCCGTCCTGCTCGGCCCTTCTCCACAGGTACACCAGCAGCCGGTGCTTCAGGGAGTTTATGAAGGGCTCTTTGTAGGGGTTGGCCATTCCCGTCTGAGTGTCCCGCTGCACCTCGGGATACACCGCAGACAGGGTCAGGAGATCATCCTCGTAGCAGAAGCGGCCGATGGTCCGCACGTCGATGAACGTCCCCTCGGGCGTCACCTGAAAGACGTGGATGGTCTGCTGCTGCACGGAGAGAATGGCCAGGATGTTCTTGTACAGGTACAGCCCCTGGTTGTGAGACAGGATGACTTTGTCGCACTTGAAAGCCCGCGTGTCGCACAGCCTGCCCGTGTGCAGGTCGATGATGTGCAGGGAGTAGTCCTCCAGCGGGGAGCGCGGGTTGGGGGTCACGGACTCGCTGTTGCGGTACACCTCGAAGAAGGGCGGGTGCGGCTCCTCGGGCAGGTACGCGGCCGAGCCGACGATCACGTACCGGCAGTCGTCCGTGAACAGGCTGCACTCCCGGTTCAGGTGCTCCCCGTTGGAGGCCACGTTGGTGATGTGCAGCAGCACGAAGAAGCGCTCGAAGAGCCGCCCCCGGATGTTGACGGACCTTTGGTCGTTGCCATTGGCCAGGATCTCCCCCTCGTAGCCCTGCAGGAGGTCCTCGGCCGCCTGGCAGCCCTGGTACTCGTAGATCTCCAGCGAGGTCTGGTCGGAGGAGAAGGCGATGAAGTAGCGGCCGTCGGGGGAGAACTTGCGCAGGAAGCAGGGCGGCTTCTCCACGTTGACCACGGTGAAGTTGGGGAAGACGTTCTGGTGGAAGACGCGCACCTGGTGCCAGTGGGTGCCGGCCTTGCCCGAGCTGATCCGGCGGCGCTCCAGGCGGTGGATGACGTTCTGGTTCTGGATGCGCCGCGGCCTGATCGTGGGGGCCTCATGGTCCATGGTCAGAGCTCTACTTCATCTTCGTCCTGCGGGGAGAGCACGCGTGCCCTGGGACCACACGGAGACTGGGGTGGAATTCAGGGCACGGGGGACCTGCTCGCACAGACCCGCAGCAACCTAAGGGGCTGGCTAAAAGGTACAGGAGGAGGGAAGGTAATAGGGAAGCAGGCAGGGAGCAGGTGGAGAGACTGCGAGAAAGGTCTCAGTGGAAGGCACCAGGAAAACAAGGGCAGTCCAGAGATGCCTCTAGGGCCGTCGTGCCTGCTGAAGAGGGACAGGCAGCGGGGCACCAGGAGGGGAAAAAGGGAGCCAGGAAAGCGGAGAGACACAGGGGGACACCAAGGGAATGGAGGGAGCCTCCATACACCGGGGAGGGAGTCCAGAAATCCAGGGATAAATGCAGATCCGACAAGTAAGAGGCACAGGATACAGCTTGGAAAGAACGGAGCAAGCTGGGGGCGAGGGGGCACAGGAGAGGTCACCCGCGATGTGTCCGGGCCCACCTGCCGAGAGGGAAGCGAGGAGCTCCGATCCCCCGGGCTGAGAAGGGACTAAGCCCCAGGGAAGCCCGGGGGCAGCTGAGGGCCCGCCCGCCAAAGGTATCGGGAATCCCAGATACTCTCCCGCTGGCCTGAGGGGTGAGGGGACACGGGGAACCGGGGGCTGCAGTGGCCTCCGCGCCGGTTTAGGGCCGGGAGGAGGTCGCGGCCGCGCTCACCGCTGGGGCCGCCCCGGGTCCGGCTCACGCCATG
>WEIT01015266.1:413194-443147 GCA_013389985.1 Dryoscopus gambensis | reverse complement strand
CCCGGCCCGCCCCCGTGCCGCCCAGGGGGGTGACAGCCCTGTGTCCCCCGTGCCCCCCGTGGCGTGACAGCCCCGTCCCCCCGCCGTGCCACCCGTGGGGGGGCAGCCCGGCAGCCTCCTCCCGGCTGATGCGCAGTGACATTTGCAATCTGTTGCCATGGGCGCTCGGGGACTTTTGCTGTGGAGGGGGATCGCGTTTCTCCCCCCTCCTCCTCCTCCTCCCCTTCCCTCNCCTCCCGATGACGTCATGGATGACCACGGTGGTGACAGGGCCACCTGTGGGCTGATGAGGGGTTTAAAGAGACAGTCTGCAGCTGCAACAGGAGCCCTGGCTATTGTCTCCGCACCTGAGAGCGGGGAAACCTGCAGCCCCCAGACCATCCATCCATCCATCCACTCACCCACCCACCCACCGCATCCCGTCCGTCTCACCTCACCCCTGCATCCCCTGCCTCCACCACTGCAGCTCTCCCGGGACAGGGGCGTCCCAAGCTGGGTCCCGTATCCCTTCCCTGTCGCGGCTCCTCCAAGGTAAGGCTGCGCTCCGTGCCCCCCCGTCCCACTGGGGACCCCGGCGGGCTGCAGCCCCAAATGCCGCTGGCAGTATTCAGGGCTGCAGCCTGAAGGGACCCCTGGGAACCCAAAGCCTGGATGGGTGCCCCCAGCCTGGACAGAGCAACAGAACAACCCCTGGGACAGCAAACCCCCTGAGGTGGCAGGTCCCTCGTTGCGTGAAGGGGCTGGGATGCTCCTGCCTGGGAGGTGTGGGGGTCTACAGCGTCTTCATGCCTTGCCAGCTGGCATTCCCAGACCGCCTCAGAAGATGCCCACCACCGGGCATCTGCCTTCCTTCTATGCCAACTCCCTGGAATAAATCTTGTCCCTGCCGTGGTCCTCATCAAGGGGACCCTCACGGCCGATGCCATGTCGTGCACCCGAAACCCAGCATGGCCAAGCCCTGAGGGGCCGCGGGTGATGCCAGGAGCCACGGTGCATGCTGAGGGAGCAGGCAAGGGCTGCAGGAAAGAGAGGAGCTGCCCTCCTTGTCTTGTGGGGGGAGAAGGACCAACTCTGCCCTGTCCCAAGGGCTGTGTCCCGCTGTAATTTCAGTTCCAACGGGGCAAGCAGCAGGTAAGTGCCTCTGTTCGGTGTCACTCGGATGTGCAGGCAGTGAACAAGGTAGAAAAAGGGTCTGGGACCTGTGAGAGGCTTGGAGAAGAGCAGGGTGGAGATGTGCATGCAGGGACTGGTGTGTGCATTCCCAGTGAGAGGAAGGCTGTGTCCCTTCCCACCGGACATACCCCGCTGGTGACCGTGCAAGTCGCAAACTCTTCGGTAGCTCCCACCGAGCAGTCCTGGAAGGTCTTTCCGAGCCCACAGCTGCCTGCAGATCCAGATCCACTGGAGCCTGCGTGGACTCCCAGCAGCTACAGAGCCCCTGGTCTCACAGGGGTGGCTGTCACGGGAGCAAAACAACCGGGACAAACCCCACAGCAAGCAGCCTGGGCTGCCTCTGCAGCCTCCCCAGGGACAGATGGCGTGGGGACACGGGGCAGGTGGGGAAGTGGCCCATGCTCCAGTGACTCTGTGGTCCATCCTTGAGGACCTGAGCAAAACCCAGGGATGCAGCTGCCCCTGGGACCCTGGGATCCTGCCAGAGCCAGGCTGTCCACATCCCGCTCTCGCAGTCCTGGGAGCTGAAGGGATAAGCAGCGGCATGTTTCTGCCATCCATCCCTCAAAAGATGCAGAGGGCTCAGGCTGGGCCTGGTTTTTGGGTGGAAGAAGCAAAATATGAATTGTGTGACAGGTGGAAATTTCTGCCTGGGTGGCCTTGGCTTTTGCCCACCTGGCAGCAGCAGAAGTGCAGGGACACAGCCTGGACCTCTTGGCACATGGCCTGGGAGATTTGGGGGGAACACTCACAGCCCCCCGCGATGCTCTGTCACTTTTGGCTCCCCTGCTGCCGTGGGCACACCCTGCGGGTGCAGCCGGTAAATTGGGGACCTCTGGCTGCGCTCAGCACCCCTGTGTGGCACAGGGCAGCCCTGGGTGCACTCACCTGGCTTTGGAAGGCTTTGGGGAAGCTGAGGCTGCTGCTCTGTGGGCAGGATGGTCGGAGCGGGGTTCAGCGTCTGTAGCAGAGAGCTGCTGGGGGGCTGGCTCCCAGGTGTGCAGTCGGGCTCATCCCCTTCCTGCAGGTTGTGTGGGGCAGGGGCTGCTGGAGCAGCAGCCACGGAGAGCAGGAGATAATTTAATATTAGACGTGCACGGGTGAGGGCTGCCTGTTTTTCCAGTGTCTCTAAAAGGTGCGAGCAGAACTGACCAGGCACGGGGTGGGGGGTCTGGTCCCTGCAGATGAGCGCACGGAGCAGGCGGGGGTTGTACAACGCACGGGGGGAGTTGTGGAGAAGCTGTGCCGGCTGTGCCCGATGATCCAGGGATGCACCACGCAGCAAACCTTCTTCTACCGCTTCCAAATCCTGCGAGAGCAGGCTGTAACCAGGAGGGAACTCTCGCCTGTGTGTGAGGGCACCCAAATATACACATACACACACGTGTCCTACCCCAATACGTCGCGGAGCTGGGGAATGCCAGCACATGAGCTGGTTACGCTCCCAGCTCCCCCCGGCAAGCGCTTCCACCTCCCCCATTCCCTCGGGGAAAACTCTTCCAACGCTGCCGATGGATAACGCTGCCGGAGCGCGGGCTTCTTTCTTGACCCTCCTTCTGGCATCATCCAAATTCCCTCTGCCAGCTTTGTAAGCTTCGGTTTGCGATGCTGAGGGAGCTTGAGGCTAAATGTCTGTTTGCCACCGTCTCAGACAAGGATGGGATCTCCAGCAGGGATTTCTCTGGGTGGGGAATGAAGTTGGGACCTTGCTCTGGTGATGAGGAGCCCAACCGTTTGGGCATGGAAGGGAGAGTTGGGATGAAGTGACCAATTCCACCTTCAAGGCTCCTCGCTGGTCTGTGTTTTCCCGTCGGGGTCTGAGCCCACCCAAGGCTCAGGATGTTGCTGTGCGCCGGAGCGATGGCTCCCTCAAACACCGAGAGGGGATGGAGGTGCCAGCTTTGAGGCTGCCCTTGGCGTGTTTTAGGCTGAACTGCGCCCAAGCCACAGGGAGGAAAGGTGAGGAACTGATGCCAGCAGCCAGCACCCCTCGCCTCCCAACCTGGCTCAGCTCGTGCGAGCAGCAGGCACCGGCTCCTTGGCACCGAGGCTTTTCCAGCACAGCCCCTTAACCCTGCTAATTCCCTTGTGTTCTCCTGCCAGGCCCGCTGTCCCCCTGCCAGGGGATGGCCCAGAGCCTGCTTATTGCACCAGCAAGCTGCCACGTGTCTCCATCACTGGGGCTGTTATTCTCTGGTGTTATTTTGGGGACTGCTGGCCCTTGCCTGGCAGTGTGGGACGGGATGATGACTGGCAGCACCCCTTGCCCCTTCCCCTTCACCATTGCCTGCTAAATTATCTCAGTCCTGGATTGATGCCCCTGCTCCCAGTCTCACCAGGGATCAGGGCAATCCTCAGCCCAGCACAGCACTTCTCCCATTTCTTCTTCCCACTTGGAAAGGCAACAAAGGCACAGTGACAGGAAGGGCTGCCTGAGCTTGCCTTAACCCACTCTCAGCCCAAAAGTCCACAACTCCAAAGCTGGTTTGGAGGTCCCAGGGTTGATTTGGAGGTGCCACAGCTCATCCCCACAACAGTCCCCTGCTCTCCTCCTCTTCTCGTCCAGGGGAGGCTCAGGGTGCCAGCAGCACCCTGGAGCGTCACTCACCTCCCACCTCCCCATCCCCTCCTCCTGTCCCCAGGCCATCTGGCCACACTCATCCATGTTAAACAAATGCTGGAGTCTATTATCAGGCCCTGCCTCCCCCTTCCCCCCCAGACAGATGGAGGCTGAGCGCACCCGGAGCCCCGGCCCGCAGCATTCATGTGTGTGAATGAGAAAATTGAATTATTTATGGCCATGTGAATAAGGCTGGCGGCTGCGGAGGCCGAGCGGAAAGGACTCCATTACGTGGAGAGTACCTGTTGCTATGGAGCTGGGGCTTCTTCCCCGTGGCCCCCCATGCACAGCTGCATCCCTGCCTGCCCCCCATCCTACCCTGACCCTCACGGAGCCGGGATGGGGAGCAGAGCTGAGTGCAGGACCGGACACAGTGTGACCAGTGTGGCTGCAGCACTGTGCTCCTGCAGACTGGTTTGGAGGGCACCCCCAACCTCCCCACATTTTGAAGCAGGACCCCCAGTGCAATGTGGGGATGGTGTGGTGCTGGTGGCCGGTGGCTCCCTGACTCCCTGGCCACCATGGTCTGCAGCCAGAAAATGGTGGGAAGCGTTGGGGTGGGCAGCGCCAGCATCACATGGCTAGGGCTGGGCAAAGCAAGTCTGACCCTGGCACAGAACGGGTCGAAGGGTGACTCTCAGCTCAGACTCCTCAACTCCCCTGAAAGCTCCCATCTCTGGAGGCAACAGGAGCTGCGACTTGAGGCCCCCCACTCTGCCCATGCCCAGGCAGAAAAGCAGCTTTGCAAGAGCAGGGCCTCCTTCCAGAGCCACCTGCATTGCAGCCTCTCCTTCAGGGATGCCGAATCCTGCAGTGATGCTGAGGGAGTTGCTGGGGCTTCCCTCCCTCCCACTGTCTCCCCAGCTCCTCTCTGTCTAAAAAGTAGGACTTTTTCCCTGTTGGGATGCAGTCCTTCCTGCCTCGATGCCGCCCTGGGGTCAGGCCAGGCTCCTGGGGACTATGAGGGGATGGGACGTGGCAGCCCCCAGCCCCGCATGACAGCAGCGCAGGGACTCCTGCTCCCTTCCCTGCAGAGCTAAGAATAGACTCCAGCTCCGCTCCTGGTGCTGAGTGGGCTCTGCTGGGCTCAGAGGAATAAAAAGCAGGAAAATGCTTATTTTAGTTGCTGCAGTCGACAGCTGTGACTCGTATGTACCTAAGGAGCGGCTTTGCACCGTGTTTACCCTCCCGCTGCCGGGAGCAGAGGCACCATTGCAGACCTCTCACTCAGGCTAGGGATGCCCCTGCCATGCTCCCAGCCCCAAAATCCCAGCTGGCTCCCAATCCTTCTCTGGCACAACCGGCTGCTTCCCACCCTTCTTTTCCCCACGCTTTTAGAGTGAGCCCAGGCGATGCAGATGCTCCCACCATCCCCGTGCCTTGGGAGATGCTCCCCACCATCTCCCTGCACTGGCCACTGCTGGAGGCCAGCAGAGCCTTGCTGAGATTCTTAGGGCTTCTATGGGGTCCCAGGGTGCATCCAGCTACACAGGAAGCAGGTGGATTGTCCCCAGCACCTGAGATAAAGGGGGACTGCAGGCATCCCTGTGTGCGAGTGACGCACCTGCCTGGCTTGCTGCAGTGGTGAGGGGCGCTTGCCAGCCCTGGCTCTGGGTGCAAGGCCAGGGGGAACACCTGCTCCAGGAGAGCAGCTCTGGGTCCCTCTCCCCAGCGTCACCCCCGAGGTAAAACCAAGAGAAAGCTAATTGTTACCATAGTTACGTGAAGTGGCCTTTCTTAGGGAGCCGCGTCATCACTGCTGTCACAAGGTTAAGGCGGTGGGGAGTGGTGGTGGGGAAGGGGGGGAGAGATGTGTTTTCTTTGGGAAAACCATGGCAACAGCTATTTCTAAGGGAACAGCTGTGCACAGCGAGGCCATGGGGAAGGGGCTGGGGCATCTCAATGCCAGCCCTGCTCTGAAGGCAGCAGTGCCAGGTCCAGCAGCTGTCCATGGCAGCCTGCATCCCCAGAGTCCCCTTCCCACCTGTGCCACGGCTTGCTGGGTGTCTCCCATGGTGCTGGCATGTTGCCATGGGCTCCAGCGTGCCCAGCAAAGCAACACGAGGCCACTCCAGTTTGCTTAGCATGTGCAACCCCTCCTGGCATGTTCCCCTCAGCAGGGCTTGAAGGACTGCCAGGTGTGTGGGATGGCTGGGACCACCCACCATGGGGAGTGGGGATGCAACTGTTTGTCCAGAGCAAATTCACATGGAAAGAGCCCCAACGGAAAGCTCGAGGTTGATTAATGAGTGACACGAAGCTTGAACAACCCTAATGTAAATGCTGGCGGAAATCATCGCGATGGTGTCAACACCGCCGGAGTCAGTACAGGATGGGCTGGTAAAATGGGAAGGTGCTCTTGGGGCTAAGGAACACTAGTGGAGGTGCAAAAGCCATGGGGATGTCCTGCAGGTCCAGGTAGGGCTGGCAAAGCCCTGGAGACGCAGAGGTCTGAGGAATCCGCACCCTGGATCAGCTTTGCACTGGCCAAGCAGACCCAGCAAGGAGAAGGTCTCAGCCGCACCCTCCACCCCGGCTCCTGTTTGAACACGTAGCTGGAAATTATCTCTGTTTGCAAGACACTTAATTAAGACCATTTCCCTGAAGGAAACCAAGATGGAGAGCTTCACTTCTCGGTATTCCAACGCTTTCTGGCATTCGTTTCCACACCAATTAGGGTGCAAATTAGTCATCTGGAGAGCAATCCAGTGGCTGTGCTCAAGGGAAGCTCTTCAGCACATGTGCCATCTTCTTGCAGGAAGGCAGGTGGCAGGGACAGGTGGGGTGGCCACTGCAGGGACAGGGAAGGGGTCCTTGGGGTGCTGAGGGTGCTGAGTTTGTGATAACAGCTTGGGACTGGGCTGAGACTCCGGGACTGGACATGGAGCAGAGTCAGCAAAAGGGTTTAGGGTGTCTCCAGGAGCTGTGTGTGCTTCTTCCTGGCCCCTGGACTTCAAGATGACTTGGTGAACCACTGGACTCTGAGATTAAGCTGCCTGTTGTCACTGACAAGGGAGGGAGATGAATGTGAGGATGAGATGCTCAGGTCTGTGCCTTGCTGTGACGGGATCCAACCGGAGGATGCATCAGAGGGTTGGCACAGAAATGTGGTTTAAGGGTGGTTGACATCGTGAGGCCTGGACAGTCTCCTGCTCAAGTCTCCAGGTGGACATGTGGAGGCACCTCTGCCTCAGTCGTGGCTGTGCATCCATCCACCTGCAGATGAAGCTGTCCTTGTTCACTTTAGCTGAGAGGTTTTTGTAGAAGACACAGCTGAAATGTGGGATGAGAGTTCAGGAGGAGGAGGGTCCAAGGGAGAATAAACAAAGTCCCTCTGGGCAGCATTACAGTCACAGTGGCTGCTCTCCCGGGGTGCTGCAGTTGTAGGAATTCACCGAACACGACCAAGGGCACCTGCTGGGGGCAGTGGCGCAGCCACCCAGCACGCAAGGGAGAATCTGGTTCACTGACTGATGGCAGACCGTGGTGGCAGACCTGGCAGAGAGGTGGCTGGGAGGAGGCATCTGAAAGCCCCTGCTGGCTGTGCACCTGTCCCCATGTCCCTCAGGGAGTGGGGTCTAATTGCAGCACCAAGCATTGTCCCTGCTTTCCTTCCTCACCCTCTTCAGGGAGATGGAAGACATCCAGAGCCCTCAGAAACCCTGCATACAGCCCGTGCTGGTTGTCAGAGAGTCAGGATGGGAAGGTTTCAGCTAAAATATCAATTTCTCGGTGATCTTGGTGGTGAGGTTCAACTTCCCTGTTGCTTGTGATCCCCTTTTGCTGCATTTGTGGGGTGGTCTTGGCTGGTGCCTCCTTTTCCATCAGAATACTCGTGTCTGTCTCTGCCTCCACGGGACAAACTCGGGGTCAGGTGCGTGATGCCACTTTCCCTAAATACTCCAGCTTTCTCATTTCCATTGGGCACAGCCATCATGCAGGGACCAGAAGCCTTCCTCACCTTCTGGCCAGCCTTCCCACTGCCTGCTGCCCACTGCTTGCTCCATCTCCTTCGAAACAGAACCAGAATTCCTGTGAGGAACCACCTGCCCACGGGACGTGCCCTCCAAGCCCCCATTAGTTAGCGCTTGTCTTAAGCACTGCAACATTTGATGCCTTATTCCTCCTAATCCCACCTGATGTAACCGTGGCTGTCCTCATTAGCCACATAATTGTCTGGCAAACACAAAACAGGCCCTGACACGGTCTAAGGAAATTGGCTTAAAAATATGAAGCCACATTCTCAGATGTTGTTGAAGGGGTCTCATTTGTTTATTTGCATTCACACGGCACCCTGTGGATAATGAGAGACAGATTGCTGCAAAAGCACCTATTTTTGTTAGGGATCATCTGAGGAGCAGGTGGGAAATGCCAGCTGGGATATCCAGCCCAACCTCTGCACTCCTGGAGGACAATTACCTCTCCACTTGGTCCCAACTGTTGCACCAAGGGGTTTCCAAGAAGAGAAGGTAGCATGTGCCACCCATGTCCTCACTGGTAAGGTTGCCCAGGGAGAGACTCAGCCATCCACATCTCCCAGTGATAATGCCTTGAATATGAATTTTGAAGGGGCTCTGACAGCAGATGACAGGGCCAGGTTAATGGAGGCAGCGGTAAGAAATCTAATTAACCCTAAGTATGTTGTTTAATTTGTGCCAAGTTGTTGTGGTTACTCAACTATAAACTCCATCCCCGTTTCTAATGACAGTGACTTGCATGGCAGCAGTGGAGAGCATCCTGGAGGTGGGCAGCCACCCCCTGCTCACCCTTGAAGGTGCCCTCAATTACGTGCAGAGTGTTCCAGTGGTTGCCTCCATCTGGTTCTTCCATGGCGTTTGAGACCCTTTTCTAGCTCCGGTCTTTGGAACGGGCACCTGTGCTGCTTCGCTGCCTGCCCTGGCATTCAGTCCTGGTGCATGGCTTCCAAAAACCAGCCTTCAGGACCCAGCAGTGTCAATCTGTTGATTGCACTCAAGTCCAGGAGATGGCTTCAGGTCGTTGAGCTCCCATCACAGCTCTTAGGCTGTAATTATGTTCAAGGCTCTTTGCCTCGGTTATGTATTTTTGCTAATGCTTGGAGCCGCTGTACTGATCTTTTCTTCAAGGCTGACCTCCATGCAGCTTCCCAGGAGAGAGCCAGGACTGTTATTTAGGCCAATTCACAAACCAGGTCCCAAAGGCCAGTTGTCCATTATACGATTTTTTTGAACAGCAGGAAACATCAGCAGGGCTGGTGGTGGCTGAGCTCTTTGTGTTGGTTCAGGGAGAAGCACAGGAAAAGGTTCAGGTTCTCCTCCCAAGTTAACCTTCCCCCAAAGATCTTTGACCAGACAGCAGCTCCTCTGCAGAGGGGCTCCGGATCCTGTGGTGGCCACAGAAAGGTGATGCTGCATCTCAGCTCCTCCATCTCTCACCAAAGCTCCATGGTCCCCCCATGGCCACTACGAGAGACACAGACACACACGAACCCTGCAGAGACATCCTTCCTGCAGAGCAAAAAGCTTTAACCAGGTCCCAGAAGGCTCACAGTTGCCCAGAGAGGTGAAGTTTAGCAAGAAAGGAATCAAGAAGGGAGAAGATTCACCTCTGGGGCCCTTTAAAGCCCAGCAGGCTGATCCCACGCTGCCATAGGGTTTGTAGGAGCAGAGACTTCCAGCACCAAGCACGCCGAGGTCCCGCTTAGTGCTGGGGATGTGGAATGCAAACACACCCTTGGCAGCAACACATGGTTACACTGAGCCCTGCAAGGTCCACAGCCTCCTCCCTGCAGCCTGCAGCAGCTCCCACTCCCATTTCGAGGGGACTGCAGCCCCCTCTGTCTGATGGGAAGTCTGGAGGGAGACCCAGGCTGTTTCTCCAAGCCCCTGGATGCACCTGGTGGTGATGCCAGGCGGTTGCTTGCTGTCCAGGATGGGATTCCCATCAAACAGTATCCCCAGCAAGCCAGCCTGCAGCCACAAACGGGGTTCCCAGCGGAATTCCATGTGCGGGGACACAGAAGTGCCCTCGGAGCAGGGGCAGCTCAGTCAGCACCAGTTTGAGTGTGTCCCTGTGCAAATCTCTTGGCATCCTGTTCCCACACCGCTGAGCTCCACAGCCCTTCCCCTTCAGCCAGGGGACAAAACCAGGTCCCTGGGCAGCCAAGGGGGAAGTGGCAGAGGAGCTCAATTTGGGTTTTCCTTTCTTTTTTTTTTTCCTAAGAATTTAAAAGAGGCAGTGCTAGCAAAGGGTAATTATCCCTCTGTTCCAGCTGAAATACAATTAAGGCGGCTCTCAACGAGCCCCCGGGATATTGTGGTTTACTAATTAACAAGCGGATATGCTGTGGCCCCTGTCATGGCAATTACAGCATGAGACAGGCTTCAGGAGCTCTAATTACACGTCAGCCCGCGACACACACTGCAATACAAATTAATGAGGGCCCGAGCTGGCAGTGGAGGGAGTTTGCCCAGCAAGAGGCCGAGATGGGCAGCAGGGATGGGGATGGATGCGGGAGGTAGGGATGTGACTCCAAGCCTGGGGATACCGTTGCACACTGCAGGATCAGGAAGACGAAGGGAGGAAATCTGGGATAAAATGCCCCATGGTTACCCAAAAATGGTGCATTGGAGAAAGGAGAGGGGCTTTTGCTATGTGGAGCCAAGGCCTGATGAGATGAGTGGCATTTGGGATGACTGCAGTGAATAGCAAGTATCGCATCTTCCGCTGTTAATTCCCAGACCAATAAAGATGCTGTTAAGAAAAGGAGTCGGATGGGAAATACCCAACAGGGTTTTGACTGCTGACAAATAACAAACAGATCTCCCAGAGCCAGGAGGAATTTTTCTGACAAATTGTTTATTGGGGAAAGTTATGCACTTTCAGCTTGAGTTGAACTAATAGCTTTGGCCAGGTTTGGAAAATAAAAAAAAAAAAGGCAATCAGGATTTTTGTAAATGCAGTTTTGACATCTTGCATTTTAAAAACCTGCTTCCTTTCAAAATGTATTTAAAAGATGTAATTAAACCAAAATACAGACTGCACACCTAATAAGGACACTTTTGTTTCTGACAAAATGAAATTATATTTAACAGCTTTGCTGATATTTATCAGAGCTTTGCTGCTCCAAGCTCAGCAGTGACACAGGTTTTCTGTGACATTAGTCTGCCTGTTGAAATTCACTGCTCCTGAATTTACTGTCTCCTCTCCAGCACCTGTCTGCTGCAGGCATCCAAGGAGGGATGGTGGGAGGTGACGTGGTGGGTGCTCCAGGCTTTGGCCACCAGCATCACCTGCAAATGCCGCTGCACACGGAGGGGTTCTCGGGCAGATGGGAGGATCTGGGGAAGACGAAGCGAAGCTCCCAGGTTTTGGAGCTCCCTCCAGCCTCCTGCAGGAGTGGAACCAACCGAGTTCAGGGGCAGCCCTTGCAGGGGATGGAGTCTCACGCCAGGGGGGTGCGCAGCAGGTCCCTCGTTTGCTCAGGCTGTGACGAAGGGCCGAGAGGAGGCAGGTGAGGAGCTTTCAGGCTAATCCTTCTTGTTCCCATGTGCCGTGGGGAGGAGAACCTGCACAGTCCCCACTGCCAGCACCCAGAGCACGAAACCACCGGCGGCCACCTCTGTCACAGAATGTGGCAGGGGAAGGGCACGCACCTCCTCACACGTAGCTCCCAGTGTAGATCCCATTAACCATCGCAATTAACACGAGCCAGGCCCTCTCCCCTTCCTTGTCACCCCAGCCAGAGCTGTACATAAAAATAACTGTTTATTACACAGCGGGCAGAGCCCGGCTTATCACTGCAGACAGGAAATTGCTGCGCAGAAACCGCACGTTTCACTTTTAATAAGTTTGGCAATAAAACATCTCATCAAACGAGGCCACGACAGGGCAATAATGAAGCTTCCGCGTGGACCGTAATTGCTCACTGCTCTCCTGGGGGCGAGCCAGAAAATGGGGAGCGAGGGGGGAGATGGATGGCACCATCATCCTCCCTCACCTCCTGCTCTGGGAGCATCCATCCCTCCTTATCCCCGGCAGCACCCCCAGAGCACTGACACCGTCCAGGACATGACTGAAGAGGAGATCTGTCCATGCTGGAGGGATACAGGCAATTCCCATGGAGCATTGGAGGAGATGTCAGAGGAATAGGGAGGCTCTTGGTGCTCCAAGGGAAAGGAAAAGGTTTTCTGCCTTCCAATCACAACTTGCCAGCACTGAGTAGTCTTCAAGGCTGAGCAGGTGCTCTCACACACGGTCCATCCCCATCCTTAGCCAGGAGGGACACAGTCTCCTGGAGGTTTAGCACAGGTGGGCTCAGGATGGGGATCTCAGCGTGGCGACGGAGGGGTCCCTCAGGAATCGCTGTGCTGGGCCTCTGCTATGGACCAAGAGGGCTGCAGCGCTCCGAGACCCATCACAGCAAAGGCCGGGGAGTGACATGGTGCCTGTCTGTCCTGACACCCTCATGCTGGTGGCCCCAGACTGCTGGCTGGTGACACCCCAGCCAGGCAGCACTGGCTGCCCCAGCTGGTCCCTTGCACCAAAGCATGGTGCTGGTGTTTCCAGGTGCTCCAGCATGATCAGACTTTCTTTCCGTAAAGGAAATCAGGTTCAGCAATTGGTCACTGCCCCAACCTATTCCTGTTGCTTTCCAGCTTCTGTTTGATTTCCTGGATGCTGGTGGGCACAAGCCAGCCCTGCCACAAGCCTGCTCAGAGTGATGGGAGCAGCTCAGGCAGCCCTGGTGAGGTTCCCCAGCCACAGGTAGGTGATGAGGAGGCACCAGGCAGCCTGCAGAGCCCAGGATGATGAAGGAATCCCTCATCACCCCTGGAGGCAAAGCTGGGTCCTTGCTGTTAACCTGTTAACATTCTGAGTTAACAGGTTCTCTGAGTTAACCTGTCCCATTCCCAGCAATCATCCCCCTTGACAGGGCAGGAACAGAGAGGTCCAGGAGGACATGGCACAACCAGCACTGCAGAGAGGAGCTCTGGCATCGAGGTAATATGAGACAAAATGATGCGTGTCCTGGCTGGCACGAGGAAATGAAGCAGTTTAGAGTCACAGCAGGAATGTGCTGGCACTGGCAGGGCCCGCTGGCAGGCTCCCGGGTGGGCAGGAGGCTTTGTTCGCCTGCAGCACCGCTCTTGGGGGGTTTACCTGGAATTACTGATCCGCATTCATAAACATGATCACGTTAATTGGTTGCTGAGGCTGCAGCCACCATCTCCTCTCAGCGCTGGGACTTCATCTCCCTTGCCATCCCAAATGTCAAGATGTGTCTGTTCTTCCATCCGCTCGGCACCGTGGCCGAGGACAGGGAAGCGGTTGGAGGTGGGAAAGAGGCAGAGGATGGGCGAGTCCACGAGCCTGGAGCCAGAGACAGACACCCACTTCCACCACCTCCGCTCTGCAAAGCAGCGCCTTGAAAATAAACAGCAGACACCTTCTGGAGGGCACCAGGAGCTCTGCGGGAACCCCTGCAGCCTCGGGCAGTGATGACCTGGGGAAAGGCACCTTGTCTAGAGACCAGCTTTTATGGCAGAGCAGTGACCAGGTGGCAGGAGAGGGACCAACTCCCAGCTGAGGACTGAGACACCCAGGCTGCTCAGCCTGAAACCAGGCTGGTGCTCATCTCGCTTGGAGCACGGCCAATCACTTCTAGTAAATTATTCATCTGACAAATTTAGCCTGTTATTCTAGTCGTGCTCTACCCAGAGTTTTACAGATTTCGTTATTATTTCAAATTGTGCAAACACCGCAGAAACCTCTCCTGGGCTCTGGTGCACTCTGCCTTCATCTCAGCTCATCTGCCACATCTGAAACAGGATTTCTACCATCTGGTGCCCAGCCCTCCATCCCCAGCACGGTGCCAGGACCCTGGGGAGGTGAGTAGCATCCCTGTTCAGCACAAGGCTTTTACCAAAGGGAGAACCATCTACTGGGGATCCAGGGGTCAGTGGGATCGCAGGAGGCCACAGCACACTTTCAAAGTTATTTTGACTTCTCTTTCAAGGATATTTTGACTTTTTTTTTAACCGCCTTTGCACATGGGGTAGGGGGAAAAAATGATAGCACTGTTCCCTTGCATCCTGGACTATCTGGTTTCCCAAGCCTGGTCACTTTGGAAAACCAGAAGAAGCTTTTTCCTTCCTCCCCACATGTCATAATTTCTTCTATTGAGGTTTCTTTGTAATCGTGAGGGTACAGCTAAAACTTTGCTCTCTGAAAGAGAAGGCAAACTATACATCCTGGGAAGAAAGGAAGGAAGATGGATGGGTTTGTTGTGGGCAAGTCAAGAGAGATCAGCCCCACGAGTGGAACAGCAATGTGTCCAGGGAGAAGCTCTCAGCCAGGCACTTGAATCTCTCATCATAATGCAGAGTGTGAGGGAGAAGAGCAGCCAGTGACACCACCTCCTTATCCACCCAGAGCTGGAGCAGAAATGCAAGCCCATGTCCCTCACAGCAAGGCTCGAGTTTGCTCCCACTTGTGTGGTAATGGTCAGCTCACACCTCATTCAGAGGAAGAAAAACAGGGTGGAGAGGCCCAGGAATACCAAATGAACCATCCACAAGGGCTGTAATGCACAGTTTAACCAAAAACACCACGTTAAGAGTATAAATTTCTACATAGAGACCTGACAGGACTCCCTAGCAAGATACTGTGAGACACTTGAACGACTCTCATTAAGGCAGATTAATTACATGAACAGCAGGGATGGAAGCAATAGATGCAAAACACAGAGCAACAGATTTAAGGAAGAGGTTTACTGACCAAAAGAAAATCAGAAAAGAAATATGGAAAAAGTAAATCACAGGGTAATCTAAATCCTTCCTTTCTGACCAGTCTAGAGAAGCTAACGGGTGGTGCAAAGGGAGAACGGAGGAGTGTGAAAACACTTGTCCTGCATCCCTGTGAGCCCCATCAGTAGCAGGGAGAGGGAATGCTCCCAGCAAGGCCCAGAGGGATGAGGATGGACACGGTGCCTGGTTCCCTGTGGAAGACTAGTGATTTTGTTGTTGTATGGCTCATCCCACCACAACAAGTCACAGTCTGCCCTAGGGCACACGGCCTCTGCAGCGATGCTGGATGCATAGGGACAAGCTGGTGGCTGGGGCTGCCTGAGGCCCTCCTGCTCTTCTGACCACCTCGGACATTGCTTTTGTGAGCCTTGAGAGTGAAGCAACGAGAGGCCGGTCTGAAACCCCCCCTTCAACCGTGCCCCAGCCACAGCTGCCCCCCACAACTCTGGGGAGCATCCTGGGAGAGCCTGGAGAATGCAAACCCCCAATCTGCCGTGCTTCAGCCCACCTCACCTGCAGGACAAAGGGATGCCCACAGGGTCAGGGAAACCCACGGGAAAACTGCGGCATACCGGTGCCAGGCTGCGCTCCGGGGAGCGGAGCTGGGCACCAAAGCGTGCATCCCACCCCAAACCCGCCACCACGGAGGGCCCCTTTCTACCAGGGGCACAGGCGGGGCAGGCTTGAAGCCCTGAGCATCGCCCAGTCTGGGCTGGAAGCTGCAGGTATTCGGCTCCGCGATTCCCATAAAAACCCCAAACCCCGAACAGCCCCGCCCTCGGGGGCGGACCACGCCCCGCCCCATATGCAAATTAGACGCGCGGAATAGCCAATGGGGAGTGGGGGGGCGTGGTCACGGCGGGACTTGCCCGGGCATGTGCGCGCGGCCGCTTCCGGGCCGGACACGTGTGAGCCGCGCCGGGCCCGGTCAGCAGCGGCGACNGCTGCGGATCGGCGAGGGGGTGGGCAGGGCCCTGGGACCGGGAATGGGGCGGTGTGGGACCGGGCAGTGAGGAGGCAAAGGCGTGGGGACAGGGTATGACAGTGCGTCCGTGTCCCCTCCCCCTCCCCCTTCCCATGGGAAATGCCGTGGGGTGTGTGCGACCTTTTTGGGCGGGGGGCCGTGGGGGCCGCATGGCACTCATGCCCCCCTGTGCATGCTCCAGCAGGAATGCCACCAGGCAAAGGGCAGATGACCCCGCTGCTGCCCGGCCCGAAGGTCTTCGCGCCCACCCTGCAGGGCACCCATGGCCCCACCGCGGGGGGCTACGCTCAGGCCCCCAAGGGTCCCAGCTCGCCACAGGGTCGCAGCAAGAAGAAGAGCCGTAAGCACCAGCGGTTCATGGAGCGCCGGGCGCTGCTGGAGCAGAAGGGGCTGCTGAGCCCCCGTGGGCGCCTGGGCAGTCACACCCCCGAGGCGGGGCTGGAGGCACTCAGCGAGGCAAATGGCACCACGGCACCGCGCTGTCACAAGGTCCCCAAGCCCAAACGGGTCGTGTCTGCATCCCTGTCCCCATCTGCCTCTCCGGACAGCATAGCCAGGCACCACTCCGTGCTCCTGTCCCAGGGGAATGGCAGCTCCAAGAGGGTGCGGACATCCTCCCTAGTCCTGCGCCCGGGCAAGTACGTGGCCATCGACTGCGAGATGGTGGGCACCGGTCCTCAGGGCAGGCTGAGTGAGCTGGCACGTTGTTCCGTGGTGAACTACGAGGGGGACGTCATCTATGACAAGTATGTCCAGCCCGAGCTCCCCATCGTGGACTACCGGACGCGCTGGAGCGGCATCACCAAGGAGCACATGAAGAACGCAATTCCCTTCAAGGCTGCCCAGGCAGAGGTGAGGAAAAGAAAAGAAATTGAGGAAAAATTAAAAAAGCCAAAAAGCCTTTGTGTTATCTGTCAGACACAAATTGGGATTATTTGTGGCCTTTGCTGGGCTGCTGTGAGGAACAGACACAACACAGGATGGGGAGCCTCTGAAGCTGTGCAGTGGGTTGGTTTGCTTGCTTGTTATTCCTTCTGGGAACCTAAATAGTAGAAGTCAAGGAGCTGAATTTAATACAAAATGGCTTATTTTTTGCTTAATTGGTGTTTCTTTCGTTGCGATGTCTGCCTAACCCTCTCTGACTCTTCCAGATCCTGAAGATCTTGAAAGACAAGATTGTGGTAGGACATGCCGTCCACAATGACTTCCTAGCCCTGAAGTACTTCCACCCGAAAGACAGGACTCGAGACACCAGCCAGATCCCTGTGCTGAAGAAGAGGGCAGGGCTGCCCGTCAGAGCCAATGTCTCCCTCAAGAACTTGGCCAGGCAGCTGCTCCATAAAAAAATCCAGGTAAGCACCAGGAACCCTGAGATGGGAAACAGCCCTGGCTTAGCTATGAACCTCTGTGGTCAGCTTGGTCCTCCCACCTCCATGTGTGTTCTCTGTGAGGTGGAGATTAACCTTGTTCCCCCAGTGCCCCTGGCTATAAATGAGCTGGGAGAGCCCAGGACCTCCCAAGCTGACCATTAAGCATCTCAGTAAAATGGGGACAGGATCTGTGCCCTCCAAAAAGTGTTGAAGACATACCTGTATGGCCTTGGCTACATCAAACCTTTGCTGTCTCCAAAACCCACAGCGCTTGTGTCCCTCCAAGCAAGCAGACAACGTGACCTGTGGGATTTTTGCTGCCCCTTTTATCTAACGAGGCTTTTCCCCCTTTCCTCAGGTTGGCCGCAAAGGACACTCATCGGTGGAGGACGCTCAGACAGCCATGGAGCTGTACAGACTGGTGGAGGTGCAGTGGGAGAAGGAGCTGGCCCACAGCCTGCCCCCCCGACCCCCCAGCCCCGTCACGGACCCCGCTGCAGACAGCAGCCAGTACCTGGATGACCAGTACTGGCCCACAGACCTGATGGCAAGCGGCCTGTGATGGGGGACAGCGGCTCCTCCACGTGTTTTGGGCCATCCTGGTGCCTTCAGCTGCTAAAGGTGGAGGTGACTGCTGACTTCCATCCCTGGGGCTTGTGCCCAGTACCCAGCCCTGCTCAGGGATGGAGACGTGGTGACACCTGGACACCAGCAGTCTCCCAGAAAGGCTGTCTGCAGCCTTGAGCTGTCGCACAGAAATCAGGGCTGTGACTGCACCCTGTTCATCTGTCACTTGGGGATGAGCAGGGTCCTGCGTCAGCCTGGAGGAGCCCCTGTGGGCATGGAATGGGGGCTACCAACCCCCTCCATGCCTTCTGTGGGGTTGTCCTCCTCCCAGACAGTAAGGGGCAAGTTTTCCTGGGGAGGGACTGAGGTGTTTTGCTGATGCCCAAAGGCTGCAAACCCTCTGGGGCCAGTAAACAACCAGTTTGCTCCTCGTTTTCTTTCATAGAATCACAGAATGTGCTGAGTTGGAAGGGATCCATCAGGATCATTAAGTCCAACTCCTGGCCCTGCACAGGACACCCAAAGAATCCCACCATGTGCCTGAGAGCTTTGTCCAAACACACCTTGAAGTCACACAGGCTTGGTGCTGTGATCACCTCACTTCCCTGGGGAGCCTGTTCCAGTGCTCAGCTCCAGCTGTGTGCTGAACATTTTGTCCAGAAGGATACTGTGAGAGACGGTATCAAAAGCTTTGCTTAAAAGTCTGAAAAGATCACATCACCTGGTATCCCTTGATCAGCTAGGCCTGGGTAACCTGCTGTAGAAGGAAATCAGGTTCAACAAGCAGGACTTTGCCCTCATGAAGCCATGCTGGCTGTGACCCATGACTGCATTGTCCTGCTGGTGTTTTCAATACCTCCCAGAAAAGTACTTTCCATGATTTTACCTGTCAGTGAAGTGAGACTGACAGGCTGTAGTTTCCAGAGTCCTTCTTGCCCATCTTCAAAATCGGGATAACATTTGCCAGCTTTCAGTCAGCTGGGTCCTCTCTGGATTCCCAAGACTGCTCAAAAATAGTTGAGCAGCTTTGCAATGACATCAGCAGCTCTTTGAGGATTCTTGGATGAATCCCATCAGGCCCCATAGATTTATAGGGATCCAACTGCACAGTGAAGTCCAAGAGGAAAATCTGGGTCTAATCAGTGTCCAGCCTGGACAAGAGCATAGAACGCACCTCATTTCAAATAAATGATTCACATAATTGTCCAGTTCTGAATTAAAAACTGTTCTGGCTGAAACTCTTGTGTATATTCTGCATGATTTGATCTGGCAGCTCTCCTGGAGTGAGAGGGCAGGGATGAGGTTGGCAAACAGCTGCCCGAGCACCATGCCACGTTCTAGGGCTCAAAACCCGCCTGCAGCTGGAAAAGGTGCTTTGAGTGGCTCAAATAAGGAGTTCCTTGGGGTACAGGCTTGTCCCCTCTGCTCTGGGGACACCCCAGTGAAGGCAGGAGGAGCAGGGGATGGGCTCAGCCAGAGCCTGGGGCCTGGGAGCGAGATCACTGGGGGAATGTTGGTGAGCTGTGGTGTGGGCTGCTGTCACGGTGTGGGGTAGGGTGATGCTCATCTGCAGTGATTCTGCCTGTAGGTGACCTGTGGCTGCTGAGACGTGCCCCAGCTGGGTGTGTGAGCACCAGAGAGGGGTTTGGGGCTGGACACAGGGAGTTGCCTGTTTCCCCAGGGAACTGACCAGCCGTGGTTATAGAAAATTGGTATTTTTTTGCCGTGTGCCTCAAGGGCAGCCCTCGGGGGTATTCCTTTAGCACAGTCCCACTTCCTGGGCTGTGAGATGGGAGGTGGCAGAGGGGGTTGGAGGGCTGCCAGCACCCGGTTAGGGACTTCGGGGAGCCAGGTGCAGCACAGTGGGGTGCAACAGCCAGCACTGGAATGGAGTCCATGACACCATCAGCCAGGCCAGACCGTCCCAGGCTTTTCCCAGCAGCCAGGGGAAGGTAAGGAGAGCTCAGCCCCAGCCTTGGGAAGCGGCCAAGGCAGCCGGGTGACGCAGACGCACCTGACGCACACATCAGTGCCATTACCAGACACATCTTGCACTTCCCATCTTAACTCCTCCCTGCCTGGCAGAGGAAGCCAGGAACAGCTCAGAAGTGCTTTGGAATGTGTCAGACACGTGTAAAAAGCTTTGTCCTCACAGTGGCCCAAACACAACCATCCTTCAATGGGTACAATAACCTGGGCTCTGCCCTGAGCTCGTGGTCTGGACAGGAAAAGAAAGGAAACATGGCCCCACGGCAGGCCTTTAAATCCTGCTTGTTCCGGTTTGTCCCAGGTGTATTCCTGATGCAGCAAGCTGTGAAACAGGGCCATCACCACCCTCTGTGCCAGCCTCAGGGTGCAGCTCAGCTGAGCTGTGCAATGTCAGCAGGACCTGCCGGGGCATGGCAGGCGCTGAGCCCCTCGGGGCACACAGAGGGGTGCAAGGGGAGCACAGCTGGTGCAGGTCTGTTCTGCCATCTCCACCTCCCCCAGGGTGGCAGGAGGGAAGCGAAGCTGTAGGAAAGGTGAAAGCTCTGCATCCCATTGTCAGTAGATGGTGGCATTCCAAAAGTGATGCAGCGGTGCCGTCTTTGCTGCTGGAAAAGCAGACCCGGGGGAAGGACACAGCAGAGCTTTGCTCACGGCCATATAACCCGGCCCACGAAACCACATCCCCTTGGGGTGTATGGGGCATCCCATGGCTCCCAAATTATTTGCCCACCTGACCCCCAACCCTCCAGCCCCCCCGTCTCACTGCCTTGCACTGAGCCCTGTGATGGTCGATGTGAGACACAAGTGTGTTGGGATGAACCTGGAGAAGGCTTTATCAGCCTGTGACTCACCCTGCCTTGCCGTCAGCCTAAGGCATAATTAAGGAAAAAAAGGCATTTCTGAAATCTTGACCATCCACTGATTTAATCCTCCTGCCGAAATACTCCCCCTGCTTTGGAGGCAAATTTGGAGGCAGCCAGGCAGCCAAAGGCCAGCTGTTCCTTGATGCTGACGTGCCCTGCAAGCTTTGCTTCTATGCCATGATCTCCAGCTCTCGGGGAAGGTGAGAAGCAAATTTGAGGGTTAATCCCTATTTGCATCAGATTTGAAGGGCTTGGAAAACCCCAACACTGTGCACTGCAGCCCCCCAAAATAGGGCTGCTGCTGAGCAAACCCCACACGGATGACTGGAGGTGGCGGCAGTCCGCTCCCTGCCAACAATGTTTGCTCTGAATAATCTAAATGGCAACATTCGGCCCATTTTCACCCTCTGAGAGCTAATCGGGATTTTCACAGGTGTTTGTGAATATTCACCTCCGTGCCAGCTCGGAGCTGCCATGGCTGAACAAACTCCAGCTCATCACACGCTCCGGCTCATCTCAGGAGCAGCCTGCTGGAGCTGGTGTCGGGAGGCTGAGCATCTTTAGGCGGGCGAAGGAGAGCTGGGCTGGCTCACCATTTACGCTAAATTTTGTGATAATTGAAGAATCTGCAGAAAACTCAGCTGTTATCTCAACAACCCCTGAACAATGATTAACCCAAACCCATGAATCCAGCATTGGGCTTTTTTATCAGAGGGAAAACATTGTCAAATGAGTTTTTTCCAGCCAGCTGCGAGTGCAGGTAACCGATAAGGCCGTCATTGGAGTGGGGCTGAGCCAATGGGAGCCGATGGCGACGGCTTTTACTTCTGTCTAGCAACAGCTTCTCCTTGAGCAGCAGGCACAATTCAATGCTTTCTCTTGTTTTTATTGAGCTTTCCTCCTGCTACATGGGGGTTTTCATGGGGGGGGGCACTCAAAACCGAGGCTTGTGTGGATTGTCCACCTTTTCCTGCACGTTTTGGTGTCCATTCCTTTCCTGCCACGGTGAGAGCTTTGCAGCTGTGAAAGGCTCCATCCTGCTCTCAGCCTGGGCTCTGCTCGCTCCCTCCCTTGTCCATGCACCTGAGATTCTGCTGGGTGGGTGTAGGACACCCATCGGGTATTTGGAATAGCACCACGGCAGAACAGCAGCTGTAGCAGGAGCCCTGTGCCAGGGACGTGTCTGACCCTCCTGCCCTGCATCCCCAGTGCCTGGCCATGGTCCAGCACCTCTCCCAGCTGCTGGGGGCTGTTTTCATGGGGAGCACGGCTGGGAGCAGTATCCCCTGATAAACACCTGTCTTGCTTTGCTGCTGGCTCTGCTTATCACGGTACACGGTGCTGAAATGCCACGTAAACCCCAAATCACAGAGTTGGAAGGAAGCCACCAACACCTGGCGCTGGACAGGACATCCCTAAAAATCACAACACGAATGTCTTGGGGTGGAGCAATGCTGGTACCTAACAGCAGCCCGGAGCAAGCCCCTAACCTGAGGCAGTCTGTCCCCCACAGAGGGACGATTCACCCTGTTTGGAGCCAGACAGCAGAGGCTTCACTCGTGCATTTCACCGGAGACCAAACCAGCCACAACAGAGGGAGGACCCATCTCCCCTGCACCCGGCCCCATCAGCGCTCCCACACACCCCTCTCCTCTACGCCCCGAGGGTAAATTAGAAGGCAGAAAACTCGCAGCCAACTCTAAATTAAAATCTCAGGAGCCTTAATAAGCAGCTTGGCCGGAAGAAGCGGATAGGTGTGATGTGGAAATGAATAGGCACATCTGGCAGCCGCTTAGCACCTGGGCTGCAGGAGGGGTGTGCGTGATGTGTGCGTGTGCGAGCCCCAGCACAGCCTCCCGGATTGGCTGCAGAACCCCTTCCCGACCAACGCCGGGGAACAGGGTGGCCTAGCAACAGTCTCTTCCTAATGAAAAACAAGCCACTTAACTAACCATCGTGACTGTGTGCATATGAGAGGCAAAGGCACGACTCCCAGCAGCTCCGCCCTCCCCGGGGAGCCGGCCCCGACGGGGGCTGCAAAGGGCGAGCTCGACAGGTGGGGCGGCCTGACCTGGGTACCCCCGTACCCCTCAGCCCCTGCTCGTCCACCTTTGGGTGCGTGGGAAGGGTTGCTGCAGGAGAACACAAAGAAGCCCCCAGGGATAAACCCCCTCCATTCTCTGTGCAGGCAGCCACCCCCAGAGTGGCGCACCCCACCGCAGACACCCCACAGCCCCGCACTCGTGGGGCGGGGTGGGCTGGGGACTGGATGCCAACAGGTCCTGGGGGCCCATGAGCTGCTGAAGGGGCCACCTTTAGATCCGGAGGGACTTGTGGGGTGCAGCACTGGTGGAATGTGGGGTGTTCCACAGCGCGCCAGGAAAAGGAGGAGCTGAGGGGTTGGTCACTGCTGTGGTCTTGCTTGGGGATGCCGTCTTTCCTTGGTCCGGCCTCGGGATTCTCTCCTCCAGCAGCTGCCTGAGAAAAAGGCTCCAAGGACGGTGGGGTTGAACGCATGAGCATACGCCCATGCCTTAACCACAGCCTCTCTGCAAGCCAGATAACAAAATAACCACTGATCTTATGGATGGGGGGCTGGGGTTGGCTCTGGAATCAGTGGGAGCAGGGACACGTTGAAGAAGTCAGGCTGGCAACAATGGCAAGAGATACCATGGCAGAGAATCACTTTTGGGCTGCAGAAACCCCTTTTCCTTGGGGAACAGCAAGTTACAGGACAGCTTTCTCCTGGCACAGTGTGTAGTTCCCAGTAAGGCAGTGTGGGGACAGGACCAGCTCATCCCACTGGCACTGGGGACAGCAGCAGTGCGGTGTGGTGTTTCCTTCATCCCCATCTGCCGCATCATTTCGGGGACCCTGAAGCTCTGCACCAAATCTCTGGTCTTTCAGCCTCTGCTTTTGCCCTCTCAGCCCACCCTGGGGGTGGTGGGGAGATGTTGGAGCACCGGTGGTGCTTTTCCAGTTTTCATCTCAGCTGGAAGAACATCTCAGCTGGAAGAACAGCCCCTGCCTCCAGCTCAGACTTGCCCCACAGCAGAGCTGCCTCTCACACTCCAGTCCTGCATACCTGCGTCCCCTCACAAAGCATTAGAAATAAGCCCCTTTGGGGCTTTTTTCCACCCCCAAACAATAAAACAGAATGCCATCATCTTTCCCATGCCACTGGCCAGGGCAGAGCAGCGAGTGTGGTGTGCTCCAGGCCAACACCCCTGCCACAAAGGGTGCAGGGTGGTGAAGGCTCTTCTCTGGGGGAACCCGATGGAGAAAATTAAAAAAATAACAGGAGTAGAGGGAAAGCACAAAGCGTGACTCCTCAGTCCCCCGAGCTGACCCCCGGGGGAGCCCCCAGTTCCAGTTTTCACTCAATTTCTGCCCATTTCAGGTTTTCGCAGTCCCGGCTGTTCACTAGATGGTGCCCTCGGGCTGCTGGTTCCTGAATTGTCCCCTCACAGGCTGGGATGGGATGGGAGGGGGCCCGGCTCTGCCCCGGGTTCCCAGGACGTATTTTAGGAAGCTCACAAGCACGGAAGCACCCTGAAGGCCACTTAGATCGCTCAGTTAAATTCCTGCCTGTTTTGGGGTCTTTGAGGTCTGGTGACATGCTGCAAGCACTGGCCTCTCTCCCACACCCCAGCTCTTCCTGAATCCATTAGTATTTTATATTTCTACTGCTATGATGGTGACGGTCCCAAAATAGGAGGAGAAAATGGACAAAGAGGTAATTCCATGGTGGATGCATTTGAGTAAAACAGTGACTATTAACTGTCCCCTAAAAACGCATNGGGGGGCGGGGAAGAGGAGGACAACAAGCTAACACTCATTAGTGTTACTCAGAGGGTAGGAATTCATTTAGGAATGTAAAACCAGGGGCATAAAGTAACTTTAGCTGTGTCTGTCAGGGAGGAGCCCTGCCATGGGCAGGAGGATGCGGTGGGACAGGGATGGAGGGCATCCTGTGGATACAGGACCACCCGTGGGCCCAGGGCAGGAGCAGCCAGAGATGCTCCAGGGCAGCACTGGGGTCTGTTTGCATTTGGCCTTCACCTGGCCTGGATGGAGACTCTTCTCCTTTTATTGGAAACCGCTCCTGCCTTTATAGGATTGGGGATCCCAGCCATGAGGGGCAACTTCCAGGGGCCAAGTCACACAAGGCCACTCTGTGGTGGCACTGTGGGACATGCCAGAGTCCCCCTTAATCTTCTGGTCTCTTAAAATAGCAGAGTGATGGAAAGGATCAAAGCCAGAGCTACACAGAGCAGCAGTTGTTGTCATTTTAAGATGGCATTAACGTGCAGTTTAGGGTGAAAAATTTTCTCCAAAAATGATTTCTTGCTGCTGCTCGTCTCTGCCCTGCCCCAGGCAAACCCTAAGTGCTGTCCATCCTCAGGGACTCACCCTGCTCCAGGTCCTGGAGAGCCATCCAGACACCAGGGTCAGAGCAACAAAGGCCAGGAACTGCACCAAGTTTTTGTTGTTATTTTTATCTTGTTGGTTTTTAGGATTAGGGTTTTTCTGATACTGGGCAGATCAAACTGGAAATAATGGAGAGGAAATTGCATTTGCCTTCAGCATCAGCAGCCTGAATGTCCTGGAGGGAGACACCTTGCCAATGCGTCTTGAGGAGCTAATGTGAGCAGGAGGCAGGAATGGCTCTCTTGGCCTCTGGCATCGCTGACTGCTATAAAAACAGGGCAAAACAGCTCTCAGAGGCCTCCTCAGCATCTTTCATTTTAGGGATGAATGTAGAGAACGAGTGCATGAACACAACAACTGCCTACAGAACCTCCTTTTGATCTTTTAGGAGGAAAAAGTGGAGGAAAACTTGACCAAACCAAGCCATTAAACTGGGAATTCAATCCCAGGTACCTCCATGGGGGCTGCTCTCCAACAATTAAATGATGCTCCTGCCTTGGACAGGTGCAGGTTCTTGCCACATCTGGGAATGGCACCTTCCTCCCTGGTGAATCCCACCCTGAGAAACCTTCACCCTTTCTGCCTGGAGACCTGACAACCCTGCAAATAAACCCCCGAATTTTGCACTTAAGTTCAGTGTCAGGAAAAACACCTCAGTAAAGCTACACACCCCTGTCATCTCCATAATTTACATTTGTAAATTACATTTGTAAGCTCGGGATACCCCCTTGCGAGGGAAGTGCTTTGTGTCCCATGCTACGTTGAATGTACATGCATTTTCCACATTTACTTCTCACTCAGGAGAGAAAATTTCCTGCAGAGAACCGTGTCTCAGGTGGGCTCTGTCTCCTCTCAAGCCTTTGTTGGCATCAGGCAAGTGCTGAGCTTGGAGGGGACCACCAGGAGGGGACAGGGGCAGTGGTTGTGGGGAGAGAGAAAGATGGAGCAGCTGATGGGAGTTTAAGGGGAGGGAGTTTTCCCCTTGGACTCGCCTCTCATCATCTCAGGCCCAAGGGACCGATTTCACTTCCCAAAAGCTCTGTCCGCGGGAATTGCTGCACTGGGAGCCTATGGGGCTCTGCCAGCCTCCAGCGAGGGTTCTGGGCACTTACTCACTCCCTCTCCAGGAGCAGCCACAGGGCATGAAGGCAGAGGGACTGACTGCACCCCCAGCCCCACAACAGCCTTACCAGGCAGGATCGGGGGCAGTCCGGCCTGCCCGCACCTCCCAAAGCAGGAGAACAACACTGCCAAAGCCAAGACACCGTGTGTGTGTGCCCCAGTTTGGGCTCCGTCCCCAGAGCGGGGCTGACCTGCTCGGCAGGTCCCAATAACGGGACGTTTTGAGCAAGAGCCTTATGAAACTGCCTTTCACGGGCAGCACAGAGCACAGTTGTTTGCAGGGCCAAACCTCCTTCTCCCCTGCTCCTGCTGCGGGATTCTCGGCTGCTCAGAACCCGCAGAGCCCGTGGCGAAGGAGGAGAGGTGGGAGAGGGGATTTACGGCTCGCTGCGAGGCGAGTGGGGCAGCGGGAGGAGTCGGGGCAAAGCTTTGGGGAGAGGGAGGCATCGAGGCAGGGCTGCAGCCGGCTGACGCCAGCCCCACTCTGCGGCCTGAGACCCTTCCAAGGCGCCAGCCGAGGTACAGATGTTCCCATTGTGCATCTTGGGAGCCTTCTCGGAAAACTCCAGCAGCTTCGTTCCTCAAGCTGCCTTTCTAGCTCCAGCTTTTGGGGTTTTTTTTCCTCTTTTTTTTTTCTTTTTTTTTTTTTTTAATAATATATATAAGTCTGGAAGAGAGCCTTCTCCCTGCTGCATTTCTTTGCCTCACGCCAAGCCCTGCAGCATTTTAAAAGCTCCCTCTCCACTTCATTTTCCCCCCCAGCCTGAACCATCGTCACCATCCCAGCGGCTGGCACTGCTGGTCTCCAGTACAAAGCAACCACTGCCAACCACAGCGTGTTTCATACTGCAGGGGCTGGTTAGCGGGGTGAAGCAGGGAAGACTGGGCTGTGCTCCGGGGATCCTCCAGACTGGTTCTGCTCTGCTGCTCCCAGACACATGATGCCTGAAATACACGTGACCCCATCGCTGCTCCCTGACTCCGTTTTCCCACCACCAGAGCAAGCAGCATCACAGTGGGGAGAGAAGAGCTTTGCAAACCGCTTCAAGATCCTAAATTACAGGGCTTTCCCCCCACCACCCCCTGCTTCCTATGGGCAGAAGCAGCTAAGCTGGGACAAGAAATGAGATGTACAAGGAGGATGTTAGATGAGCCCTCGGGTGCAGTGGGGGAGGCAGTTTTGAAAACTCAATCTGAGAATGGAGCTGAAAGATTGTGGAAGCATTTGGAGAAGAATCAGCCTCTTAGGGCAGGATCAGGGCGAGGAACCAGAGCTGCAAGGTGCCTAGCCCTGCCTCGAGCTCTGTCTTTATGGTGTGCTTGGTTCCTGCAGGGAGAGGGATTGACCAGTTCCTTGGATTCAGTCTAGATGTGAGGAGGGTGAACTCTAAACCCCTGCTTTGGGACCTGCTCTGCTCCTGCCTCTCACCCTGCCCTTGCTTAGAAACCCTTTGGGCCAAGCCACAGACCACTGTGGATTCCCCACAGCTGAAGCTCCCAATAGCCTCCAGGTACAAATACAACAGGAGGGCAAAGAGAAAGCCCTGCAGCGCTCTCAAACCCTCATCCCGGCCTGAATCCTCTCTCAAGTACAGCATCCTTATTGTTAGTGGTAGATCCAGGTGTAATTTAGTTAGGAAGTGTAGCTCAGAAGAGGGGAAATTACCCCCTCTCTGCTTGCCCGCCTTAGCAGCTTATGGATAAGAGGGTAATAAACAAGAATCGGCTCACAAAGAGAAAAACAACACTGCTTAGAGCCAGAGAGCAACTGAAAGGGCACATTTGTAGCAGGAAAGATGTTTACAGCCCACTAGAAGCAAGAAAAGCCATGGCTTTTAAAGGCAGCGGGGGCAGAGGGCATCTGTCTTTCAAAACAGTCAGGAAAGGGAATCTGAAAAGCAAACACAGCGCTCTGAGACATTAAAGGAAAAGGCAGCAGCTGGTGGAAGTCACCCTCAGATCAGGAGGACACCCAGAGCAGGGATCACGTCAGGAGGCAGAGCCGTGGCAGGGTGACGGGCAGGGCTGGCGACAGGAGGGAAGGCAGGGCTCCCTCGAGCCCCTCGCTGGAGTCAGTCTGCCTTGGGAAACTCCATGCCGAGGGCTTAATCTCCCACTCCTGCAGATAGGCTCTTCCATATCAGCTTCCTTCTCCAGGCACAAGGCCCTCGGGACTTGTGAGCCAGCAAGTCCCCCCACTCTGCTGGTGGCAGGAGGCAGAAGGCAGCTGGGGGGTGGCACCAGCATGGTTCTGATTTCACACGGATTTGTCTCCTGTGCTCCCTAGAACCAGAGCAAAAATATGGGTAACTCCCAGCCAGGTCCCTGCAGCTGAGCCTGACCCCCAAGCCATGAGCACAACCCAGACCAGTGTCTGCTGTCCTCCAGCTTAAAAACCTGAGTTTCACAGAGACTCCTCCACAGCCTGCAAGTTGCATTTAAATCACCCTCCAGCGCAACCTCCACCTTCCCCTTCCATCTTCAAGGTCCCACTGCCCGCCAGGAGCTCCGGCACATCCACACTGTCTGTGCACCCCAGACAGAGCACGGGCACCATGAGGTGCCGAGGAGAGCAGCTTCAAAGGCTGCCTTGCTAAACAGGGAGTCACTTAAGCAAGGCAGGGAGAGCCCCACACCTTTGAGTTATCAGATCTGAGAAACTGAGAAGCACCTGTAGGATTAAGGAGCAGAGCAGAAGCTTTGAGAACACCTTCAGCCTCGAAAAGATGAATAGGAGCCATCTCCCTTCCTCTGACACCTACACCCCTTTTGAAGTCCTGGCTTGTATGCTAAAAACCTAATAGTTATAAAGAAAAACAGAGAGAGAGGGAAGCGTCTTCCAGCAAAGAGTGGTGAACACACACATCCTACTGCTGTTCATTAAAAGTAGCTAATAATCTCTTTTTTTCCCCCACCCAGATAAAGCACTGTGTGTAAGCAGATAAGAGGCTTACATACCCAGGAGGCTCAATTAACGTTCTTAGTTCACACAGCCTCAGGTAGGCAGCATTGCTGACCCCCAGCTGCAGCTACTGAGTGTTTAAAAAATATCTTGAAGTTCTTAGAATCCAAAGACTTTTATTTTTAGCTATTCCTATTACCCTCCTCGTCTCCACAGCACTTCAGCACGATTTTCTCTGTCTCTACAGGTACTGCTGGCTGTACAGCAGCAGCCTGACAAAAATCCTCTTCCCTCCTCTATCACCTAAATCCTCACACAAAAAGGAAGAAGCACCTGATGAGTCTGTTCTTACAGAGCCCTGGTGCTGGGATGGGCAGGCTCAGGTGAGGGCTGCTCTGCCCACCTGTGTCCTCTGTCCTGTAGAAAGCTGGAGCTGCCTCTAGCGCTATTTTGAGTGAACACGGAGCAGAAGCCTCTGCCTGTTTCTCCCAGATGTACCCTGACCCACCTTCCAGGCTTGGCTTCCCTTCTGGCGTCATTGGTGACCACATGTGAAGGTGATTTTCAGATGCTTTCAGTTCACAGCCTCATGCTCACCCCACCTCACCCCACCTCACCCCACCTTGTAGCTGGCGTCTCTCACAGGGGGGTGAAGCTGCTGCAGGAGCACACGAGTGCTGAAATAAACTCTGTGTTTCATCCCGAGGTGAGGTACACGCTCTCCCAGTGCTCCTGGACACGCCGTGCTCCTGGTTTCATCCTGCATGTATAAACTGGGGGCTGTTTCTCCAGCCAGCACACACCTTTCCCCTCCTGCCCTGCTCCTCTCTGCCAGCTCAGCCCTCCCCTGGGCTGTCAAAAGACAATATGGGTGAGCTCTGCTGGCTATCATGGCAGGGAGGCTTCAACAGCATCTGCACTCAATGGGCTGGAGAAGATTAAGTGCTCTCTTTGCTTCTGAAAGGCCCGTTTAATTCACTTTCACCCTCTCTTCCCCCTCCCCCAGACCTCCCTGGCATCCAGGACACAGGGACTTTTATTACACCACTGAAAATCTTGAAGAGGACTGATCTAATTTTTTTTTTTTTTTTTTTTTTTTTTTTTTTTTCTTTTTCCCCCCCTTAGAAACACATCTCCTGGGGGG
>WEIT01015266.1:394462-413171 GCA_013389985.1 Dryoscopus gambensis | reverse complement strand
ATGTTATTTTTTTTTTTTTTTTTTTTTTTTTTTTTTTACCTATTCCACCCCTTAGAGAAGCATCTCCTGTGGTGGACTACCAAGCTTTCATGCCTGCTGTCACACACTCCAGTCTGCCAGGGGGGGTCTTCCAGCCAGCATCTGCCTTAGGCTCAGATAGCCCCAAGTGCAAGATTTAAAGCTTGGCTGTGGGGAGGGCTCTGAGAAATGCTGTGTTATCAGCCAGGGACAAAGATTGTGTCTTGCTACTTGCTCCCCTTCAGTGTTTCAGAGGAACCTGGCAGAAGCCCAGAGGTGCTGGCAGGGTGGCAATAAGATGGGCAGGAGGCTGCAGCTGGCGCCGGGATGGGACCAGCCTGCCCTTGGCCTTTCCTCCTGCTTCTCCCTGTGTTGGGCTATCCATCCTGCCAGCCCCTAGTACTGAGCACCTGTGGCAGGGCTCAGCTGCTTGATGAAGTAGCTGAAATTCCAGAAATGTCTGAAATTCATTCCTTTTCCTCAGCTTGTGCTGGGGCTGCTGAAACCTGCTTCACTCTAGATGTGTCCTGGTGGACATGAGCTTTCCTGGGCGTTGCACAGGCAGGAAGCTGGGCTGGGCTATGCTTAGCGGGGGAAAGCAGGCTACAGGAATGAGAGGAATCACGGGCTTTGCATGCACGTGCCCTCCTCTGGCTCAGCTCAGCAGCAAGTTTGCTGTCTCCATGGGGCCAAGCCCTGCCTGGTGTACCAGGGGCAGCAGGGACACGGGTGGGAGCGCTTTTGCTGACAAAGCAGCAGCTGTAGCTCAGCATCCCTTGGCCTGCCAGGTGTGGGTGTCTGAGTTTAACTGGGAAGAGGTTAGATCCCCGCTGGGACAAACAGCTGCAAAATGTACTGGCTGTTAGGTTCTTAATGGAAGCCTCTCTGGACCTACCTCATTAAAACAAACTGGGGATCCGAAGATTTCTATTAAGAGATGCAGGGAAAGGCACATCTGCCTGTTTGGTGAGCTCCCCATCCCGGAGTGGCTTCTCTCTCTCCGCTGCCCTTTACCAGGAGGGTGTGAAAAACGAGGTCCAGTCTTCTGTTGGAAATTTTCAAAAGCTTAATAAAGGGACAATTAGGAGATAGGAAAGCAAAGATCACATATGGCCGGGTGCTTGGCATAAAGCCAGGAAGCACACCTTAGTCCAGAAAAGCATTTCTTTAAATGTACCAACATGTTACATATTCATAGACCCTTATACATGATTCAAACATTCCTTTTTTGGTACTCTCTTGGTGTCAAACCCCCCTCCATTCCCTCTTGCGGAATGGTTTAACATTTTATTACTTCTTGGGGTCCCATCCTGCAGATTAAATCTTCTGGTGGCTCCACCCTGCAGATTAAATCTCCTTGTGGCTCTGTCCTGTCTCCTCTGGGGTTTGTCACCATTATTCTTCATCCAGATAGGATAATCCAAGAATGTGGGGAATTATCTTTACCATTCTCTGAGTTAACTTACATGAGTGAAAGAAGCATTCTACATATCACACGACTATTCCTAAGTTTTGTTAATAAAAGAAACTACATTCATACAGTGAAGTTTTTAACATTACACATGTAGCACTCACTTTAATATTTGTGAAAAGCCAATATTATAATACGTATTTATAATAAGGGTTTTTGGATTAATCCTGCACCCCGTGCCTGCCTTTGAGGTCCAGTACCCCTCCAGCCCTCTCACGATGGATACAAATGCCTGCTGTAAGTGTGACAGCGACTCTGCACTGCTCTAATCACAGCTGCTGCAGTGGAGGAGAGCACCTGCAGAGAGAGACACGGCTGCCTTCAGCCCTGTTCTCAGCCCTTTGCGTTACACCAAGATTGCGTCCTTGCAGAAGACCATGGCAAAACTCCAGCCGAGCTTAAAGGCCTCCAGTTTCTCCTTAGGAAAACTCGCTGAAAGAATAGTGATAAAAACAGTGTTTCTGAAAGAAAATCAAATGCCAAGCAAGAATAGTATTTTCTCCTAAAGATGAGCCAATAATGAAAAAATCCCGAGTCAATAAACTGCAAGAGAAATGCTAAGCTGCTGGAAATCAGGTGGGGCTGTCTCCTGTTAGCCTGATACCATGCGAACGCAGCGCATCTGGATTTTCTTTTGTTGCTCTGACATTTCTTTTCCAAAAGCCATAAATGTCCAACATAGCTTTTTTTTTTTCCCTCCAAGACAGTCCTGCCTTTCCCAGCGCTCAGTCCTCTGGCAGTTGTGCTTCCATACTGTAAGCAGCTGAGGTGCCAGCCTGTGCCACTGCTGGGCTCTGGAGAGATTGCCATTTGTCCCAGGAGAGGTCTGGCAGGTGAACCTGAGCTGTATAAGAAAATCTGAACCTGGCACAGCAATGCCAACACGTCACCCTAAAGCAAGTCTTGCAGCTCCGATGGGGAGGGGGGGATGTATGGCACATCCTCTGACCTCCTCTGTGTGGGAAAGGCAAAGATGTGAGTAAGGCAGGGTGGAATGAGGCGTTCAGTCTCGAGACAGCTGCAGGCTTTGAAGGTCAAGGATTCTTCCACAAAGCCCCTGCCATGGGCGTACCCAAAGGCTCCTGTAACTCTTGGCTCTGCCGTGGGGGTTGCAGAGGGGGCATTTTCCACCCAACAAGCTCTTGCAGGATGAGTCAGGCTATGAATAAGGGCAGAACTTCAGAACAGCCTGGCACACCCACAGTTTAGATAAGGCATGTTGGCCAATATCTTCCCTTCACTCAATCAAAAATGGGGAGAAACCTCTCAGCCAGTGGGTTGCTGAAGTCTGTTGCCTTTTTTGCTTGCCCATTGCTTGAGAAGAAAACTCAGCTTTTTGCACAGCATGTGCTTATTTGGAAGGAGTTCTTGAACTCCTTCCCTGCCCGGGTTTCAGACTGTAGGACCTCTGTGGTGACAAGGCTGCAGTGGTTGCTCTGATGGGACACAGGTCAAATTTCTTTCTCAATCCCTCACTCCAAACACCCTCTCCAATATTTGCTTTTAAAAAATCACCCTTTCCATGTCCATTCTGCCAGTAATTGCTCTTACTGGAATCTCTCATAGTTCAAGTGCTGTCAAAAGAAGAAAAATTGCCCAAATAATCTTATTCCCTTGGTGTTGTCACGCACTGACTGCTCTGTCCAGAATGTGTCTGCAGTAAGTCAGAGATGGAGTCACCACAATAATTTCTATTATGGCACGGCTGAAAGTCTTTAAAGGCACGGTGGTTATGGGCAGGAAAACCTGCAGCTAGCAACCAGGTCCAGTTTATGCAAACACAACCTGACTCACAAAAGCCGTAGTCAGAGGAAGAGTTGAGAACTCTGTCATCCCAGGGCTCTTCCCAGCTTTCACTGGGCTGGCCTGGCTCTGGGATGAGCCTTAGCCTGGGCTGTACTCTGTCCCAAAGCATGCTCTGTGTGTCCCAGCAATGTGAGCCCCTCTGTCCCCGCCCCAGGCCAGCCTGAGCTTGTCTGTCCAGCACAGACTCCTCTCACCACCCAGCCAGCTGCAGGACGGCACACAGGGCTGAAACCCGGGCAGGGTCACTGCTGTTGGGAGAGCAGCAGGAGAGCCCTGAAGGGTTGCTCTTCAAGTAGCACCAGCACTTTCCAAGCCTCAGTACAAACGGAGAGGATGTTTCTGTTTCCAGGTCTGTCCCGTCGTGTCAGGGCTGGGGAAAGCAGGGGTGCCCATGGCTTTCCCTGGGCACAGTGCCTCAAGGCCACACCTCACCTGTTCACACTGTCTGTAGCAA
This sequence comes from Dryoscopus gambensis, assembly GCA_013389985.1. Classification (NCBI taxonomy): domain Eukaryota; kingdom Metazoa; phylum Chordata; class Aves; order Passeriformes; family Malaconotidae; genus Dryoscopus; species Dryoscopus gambensis. The sequence goes on along the minus strand of WEIT01015266.1, from coordinate 409,422 downwards.
CAACTGTCCCGGTGCTCTGGCCGTTCAGAAACAGCTGTCTGATTGTGCTTTATAAAGACATAAACTCCATGTATCTTTATTTTTATAAATATGTAAATATTTAGATGATGTTTAGATGAGTTTTTCACAGACATGAGCTTCAGAGCCATTATCTAAGCAGGAGAGGAGTAGGGGTTTGATATCCTAAATCACTTACCTCTGCTTTTGTCCTGCTGCTTCACTGCCTAGGCCAGGCAGCCAGGCAAGGAATGAAGTGCTGACCTCCGTGCGTGTGTGTTTGTGTGTGCAGCTGTCAGAAGCTGTTGGCTGGTCACAGAGGTGTTTCTGCTGGTGAACTCTGTGAGCAGGGGTAAAAGGTGATGCTGAAGGCAGCGTTGCACCCGGGGCTGAACCATCCATGGCTGGAGGCAGACAATCTTGGCAGGGTCTGTGGTGTTTCCCTGTGCGCTGCATCATGCCAGAGACTCCCAGTTCACGAATGAGGGGACAGCTACTGGGACTCTAAAACACGCCACTGCCATCTTTCTCCCCAGACATCCTGGCTCCAACCTCCTCAGGTTACCATGGGAGCCACAAAGCTCTGCCAAAATTCGCACCTTATAAGAACTTCAGAGTGGAAACTCCGAATCTGTGCAGTTTCCACACTTTCAGTAGCAACCTCTCCATTCTTCTCCACACCCCCATCCTCCCTCCCATTATTTTGTTATCCTGCAGGTCCACAGACTGGGCAGGCCCCCTCATTTCAGCATCCGTGCCCTGCAGCTGTGTGCTCTGCCTGCCCCAGCCCTCAATAGAGTCATTGATAGCACACCCTGGTTTGCTTTGGCCTCTGGTTCAGCTCCTCAGAAAGCCTGAAAAAGAGACACCAGCACTTCCCTAATGTATATCTAGGAATTAAGCATTCAGGAGGGACACACAGCCCCAGGCCTGGAAGTGCAGCAGGACCCAGAGGATTTGACTTTATCTCCTCCCTGTTCCTCCTCAGCTCTCCTCCTCAGGGATGAAGAGCCATCGCTCTCCCGAAGCAGGCATCACTTCCTCAGTACTGTGGGTACAGAGATCTCACAGCTACTGATCTCCAGCTCTCCACCACTTGTTGGCCAGCTCAGGGGCTGGTCTAATTTAGGGACTATCTGCTTGTGTTGTGGGACACCCCCATGTCCCCTCCTTCTTGCCCCTGAAGTGCCCTGGAGGAAAGGCACGTCCAGCTAGTTCACTGGCTTACGCTTTTGGCTTTGTGCTAATGGAAAGTTTTCCTTCACAAGGAGATTTTTTTTCCCCTCCAGCTGGTCACAACTAAAGTCCAGTCCTCAACTTAGCAAGGACAGAGCAAAGGTCTCTGTATACGACATGCGGGTTCTGGCTGGCAAATCGTAACATCATATATAGTTGTTGACTTTCCAGGTTTACAAATGTACAAGTCACACACTTCGTAGACCAGCTGGTGGGAGATATTTTCTTTAAGCTCTTTGAGAGCCCCGCTGAAGAACAATGAACATTTCTTATCCCCAGGCTACATACTTATTTTATCCTTAAATGTTCTTAGTAACTATTCGCAGATTAACTCTTTAATTCTCTTGAGGAGGAAAGGCCAATAGATTACAGATATCAAGGCCTACCAGCAGAGACAGGACAGTACAGGTGAGAGCCTTTTTTAATCGCTACAGGGTGATGCAGAGAATTCAACAAGCTGTGTGTTGAAAGGTGAGAATTACACAGACCAACATTTTGATGAGTTAGGTAAGGATTTATATATCCTTATTATATATGTATAAAAGCACACACACGGAGAAAATGAGCTTAGCTAATGGTTGAGCCTGGCATTTACACTGCCTTTGTCATATAAGGAGCTCAGCATGGTTTACTGTGCTACACAAGAGGAGTTTTCCCTCACTATTGAAAAATGGAGGGAGTTGTTTTAGTTTTTCACAGCAGCAACTTGAAAGGGAAAGCGCAGTGTCCAAGCAAAGCTGCTGGCCAGATTGGCGAGGCAGCTTTGTTGGAGGCTGCTAGTGCAGAGTTAGTGCCCTTCTTCCACTGGGTACCAGGGGAAACTTGAAAGCTATTCATCCTGTGTATCTACAGTGTGTTACAGTCCAGCCATCCCTACCCTGCCCTGTGCCCCACTGTGCTTTGCTCTTACACAACCAGCAAGAAACCCCAGATTTTACTCCACATCGTGCTGTTCCTGATGAAGCCTGTTGATCGATGGAGTTTTGGTGTGTGGATGTTCAGCCTAAGCTGTTGTTACCTCGGCACACCATCACGCACCCTCACACGTGGACCTGGGTTCTCCTAACCCTGGGGGGTACTGCTGCATCCCAGGGAGCAACTTTCCACCAGCTGGAGAATTGTGTGGTGCTCACAGAATGAGAACATACCATTGGCTCTGCCTTCATCCTTACTGCTACCCTCTTCTCAAGTCTAACAGTTGTTCTTTTTGTTCCCCCTTGGTTCCCCTTTCCCTTCCCTCCCTGTCTCTTCTCCCCGTGCCTGCTCCAAGCCACCTCTTCTTACTTGCCTGCCTGTATTTTTTTTAAATGAAAGGGCTATACAAACAGAACCCCATGAGTGCCAGGCTAAATTCCTAAAACAAGCTTTCTCTTCCGGGAGGAGACCCAAACACATTCGCTCATTGATTGGGCCGCTAGCTGATACTCAGCTCACCCCCCTCCTCCTGTATTTTAGATAGGTTTTCTTTTTTTATTAAATGTCTCTAAAAAGACCAACAGATTGCCCGTGAATGACCACACAGTAGAATCCTACAAAGCTCCCATTCATGGCCAAGAAACCTGTACAATCCCAGTGGTGCAACAGAAAGACAGCTCTTTATAAACCTACCTGAGTTAAAAGGTCAATGGCCATAAACTCCCCCTCCCTGCTTTCCTGCAGGGTTTGGGTTTTTAATAGTAATCAGTGCTTTTCTGCTATCACAAGGAATAGGTCTTTTGAAGGGCAGGGAGAAGGGTTATTTTTTTGCAGGAGGGCTGCAAAAGAGCTGTATCATGCTGAGAGACGTGCCCCAGGACCCCTCCATGCTGTTCCCTTTATCCAGGCTGGACGGATTAAACCTGGCTTGGCTTGATTTTTGCTGCTGGGTTTGGAAAGCAGGAAAGTGCTTTGGCTTGAACAGGATCTGAAGCTGAAAGAACCTCCTGTAGATGATGACCATGGACGTGGTCTCTGAGAGAAGATAGGAAACAGAGTTATGTGATCAAGAGTCCTAAAATCAGGCTGAATGTTTGGACCAAGAACAGACAACTTTTGACCAGGTCAAAAGTCTCAGTACTTCCAGCAGCATCCTTTCCTCTCGATCGTCTGACCACGAAAAAGCTGTTCTGGGTGCCTGAGACCCCTTTGAGCTTTCTCTTGCTCTGTTACAATGTTCAGACAACACATTGGTCTCTGCACTTTCATGTGCACTAACAAGAGGCCATAAAAGAATGCTTGCAAAAGAAAAAGGCAAAAATAAAACAGGTCCTCATGGACAGAACATCCAGGTGTGTGGGCAGCTAAGGCCAGTATGTCTCTCCACAGTGGCAGAGCTGTGATAGGATTAGGTGCTTCCAGGAGACGCTCATGGAGAGGCAGGTACAGCACGTTAGCTTTGCTATGTCTGTGTGAACACAAACTCAGCCTTCTCAGAGCAGACCCCTCAGGCAGCAGGTTATGAAGAGCCTGTGGACATTGTTCATTAAAACCTGGGGTGGGTTGCCAAGGAAGAAAGCGTATGAGTACTCTCTGCTGTGCTGTCAGGGCCGGTGAGACCCATTAGCAGGCAACACTCAAAGATTTGTCCAAGAAGGAACATTTGCCACCTTCTTGGACTTACAGGAATTGACCTGGTTACTTTTATATCTCTGATATCTGTATTCTGATTCTGATTCTGAAATGTTATGTAATTTGTAATCTGTAATATGTAATCTGATTCTGAAAATGTTATGTAATTTTTACAGAAATTATAAAATCCCTTTCCTAAACATCTCTGAGGAGAGAGAGTCCTCCATTGCAATAAACAGCTCATGGGACCATAAATAAGAGGACTTGCAGGTGAAGTGTTTATGATTTCAGCACGTATTTCCTGTCTGAGAAACACATTTTTATTCAGGGATTATTGGGAAAGGACTACAGGTCCCCATGGCAGTAGGAATAAATGAATGGGTGGGTCTGGATGAAGGCAGGTGCATGTTTGTTAGAGTGAACTTCAAAGGCATCAGCACACAAACATACACACTCCTTGTGGTGGGAATAAAAGGTTATTTAAGTTCCTCCATTAAAAAATATCATTCTTTAATTGTTTTAGCATGTTTAAGATGTTTAAGCCCTTATTAATATCCTTTAAATCTCCCTTTCACACACACTGTAAAGCCTTTCAACGAAGGACTCATTTTAATGGACTTAAAGGTAATCTTGTTTTTTAGCAAATAAAATAAAGGTTTCGCTAATTAAAAATGTTGCAGCATTTAGACTGGTCTTTTCTTTCCACTGCTTTAATTAAAAGGCATCTTGGGGGAAGGTTTCGAGAGCTGTATCCAAGTTTGATTTAATAATTCTAATACCGAAGCCAAAAAGGAACAAGCTGTTCTTGAAAGAATTTCATCCAGGAGATGCAGAGGGTGGGAAGGGCTTGGCTTAGCTGTGAGCAGCTGGTTCAGGTGGTCGGCTCTGAGCAAACCCTTCGCAAGAACAACAAGGGGGTACGTGAGGCAGAGACGGCGCTGCTTTGTCTCTGTTGCCATGGAGAGCGGGGTTAAAATAGACACACTTTGGAGTTCAAGGACGAGGAATGTGCTCCTCGGGTCCCTGAAGAGCAGCCGTAGCGACGGCAACTCGGGCCCCACGTCGTTGGCTACGCATGCCACCAGCTATCCATGGGCTCTGCAGAGCAGCATCTGGCACGAGAGCTGCATCCCTCCCAGCTGGCCAGTGGAAGGACACCAGCACCTGCCTTGTAGGCTCCTTTGACCACCCACACCACCCTGGCACGCAGTTCAGGCACAAGGTGCTGGAGCAGGGCTGAGATTTGGCCGTCCCTGTGTGTTTGCTGAGGAAAGGCGGCTTACCTGTTAGTTGGATTAGCTTCCTGCAGGAGACAGCATGAGTGCTCCCTCCAGAGCCCCTGCTGACCCCCACGTGTGCTGGGCTTGAATCCCTGTCTTGGCGGAAAACCAGCCAGAAGAGGTTCTACTCTCTCTGCCTTTTCCTTCCCTCGCTCAAACTGCTGTGGATAAGCACCTGCTCTGTGCTCAAAATCAGTGAAATTTTCAAGGTTCCTGAGAAAGCTTGTGTTTGTTCTCAAGGGCTATTTTTAAACACAGATCCCTGACCCAGCTAGACATGAGCTGGCACAATGGAGCAGGGTAGCCAGCTGCCTCACTTCAGAGAGGAATGAGTAGCTGGAGGATGTGAAGTTCAACTGGCTTTGCCTCTAGGAAAACTGCAGTGGTACCACACCCTGGACCTCCTCTCCCTTCTCCTTTTCCTAATGGTGCTTGAACAAAGACCACATTCCAGCCCAGCTGCAATGGACACCCTATTGCACAGTGCCACTCTGTGCTTGACTGCAAATCCCGCTACCTTGGCTTTGAGAAGGTGTGAGGCACTGGGTCAGAGTTAAACGGCAGGGAGGCAGAGAGGTCCTTAAAGTGCCCAAGCTTGTGAGCAGTGATATCCTAAGGGCTGGCAGCTGTTGTCCCTTTCAGGGAATGGCAAAGGGAGAGGGGCTTGCTTTTCCCTACGGAAGGAAGTTGGGCTAGATGATCATTATAGGTCCCTTCCAGCTGAAATATTCTATTCTATTCTATTCTATTCTATTCTATTCTATTCTATTCTATTCCATTCCATTCCATTCCATTCCATTCCATATCACCTAAGCCTGTTTCCTTTGATAAGTGCAGAGATAGCTGGAGTCCTGCCTGCCTCATTCTGAGGAGCAGCAATGGGTGACGCCAGGTGAAGAAGGCTTCTCTAGCACTCACCTAAGCAGATACCCACAGCTCTGACCATGGCAGAGGGCTGGCTCTTCCAGCTCTCAGCACTCAATGTCTCTTCCATTCCTGGGTGGGGGGAGCCCTGAAGAATTCTTTCAATCTTGTGCTTGTTTTAGAACCTTCACCTTGCTCAGCACCTCAGCTGTGAAAGCGTAAAGGATGAGCTGGTGGGAGTCTGAACCTCAGATTCAGCACGGCACCTTGCCACTAACTAACAAAGAAGATTTCTAGGTTCACTCCCTCACCCTTCCTAGATTATAAAAGCTATTTTCAAAGCTTGGCCTCATGTGCCTTTATTGGTGTTGAGCAAAGACACCACTTTCCTGCTCAGTCACTTGCATCTCTCCCTCACATCTGTTAAAGGACCAGCTACAACTGTTAAAGGCAGCATGAGACATCATCCACTTCTGGAAAATGTTAATGTTTTCCTGCCTGATATGCTCAGCTTGGCTGGAATTATTTAAAAAAAAAAATAAAAGGACTTTTCCACAAGATTTCTGGGAGGGGTCTGCAAAGAGGAACTTGTTGTCAGCCACAGTTCATGACTAATGTAATATAAAAAGCAACTCTTTGGCAGGGCTTTTGGCAAGGGACTGTTTCAGAAATGAGGGTATTATTTTATGTGCAAGGTTATATTTAGAATTTGTAGACTGCAGAGTCGCAAGGAAATAATTGCATTGAGGAAATCTGGTGGAATCACAAACCATGAGAATGCAAAGCCTGAATCACCCTAGCCCTCAGGAGCCTGGGATTCATTCCACCAATGCTCACAGCAGCTCATCCAGTTGTTGGAATTTCCTTAACTTTAAAGCAGTTTATGCTTCCCTGTTGATATATTTGCTACGGCAATAATTGCAGCATGTGAGAATGACAGAAGCTGTAAAATGGTTTCTAGACCCTTAGAGAACAGACTTCAAATTGTCTCATTTTGAATTACGCTTTCTCCTCCTGGCACGGGTGCATCTGAGGGGTCTGAAGATAGGAATCCTCGGGAATTTGATTATTGTTCAGATGTGGCTTTCCACACGATGATTCGCACGCTCCTCGCTTGGGCATCCTGATGTCACTTCTTCTTCCTAAGCATGTGTCCAGAATACAAAATGCCCTAAGATGAGATGGCAAAGCGTTGGGCTGTAACACCCTCACCCTCTGCACCCCACAGGATCCTCTCATGGCAGCTAAAAGCCCCTCAGGTGGCTGTGGGCAGTGTTGATAGTAGAGGCCACAAGGAAAGCTGAGAGATATTTCCTTCCAAATTCTCGTGCTGGATCACAAAAATGGTCTGATCTGATGGTTTCATGTGCAGTCTTTAAGACACCTCAACAGTTTTCAGTTGGCTAAACTGATGCCTGGTTTTGTTTTTAAATTAAATAGGTATTTTATTGAGGCTTCACTCTGGTTGCACAGTGATGGGTCAGGTATGATCCTGACGGTCACTGATTTTGCCTTTTCTAACTAAAAGCATGTGTTTGTCCCAGGGAATCGGGACATGTGAATAGTTGGCTCAGGTAAAACGGCCTTGCAAAAAGCCCATAATTCTTCCTCTTCACTCCTGCATCTGAGCTGAAGAGCATAATGGGTTTCAGTTATTTTTACTTGGTCAGGGAAGACAAGACCCTTGTCACAGCATCCCGAGGGACAGATGAACACAAACTGTCCATGGCTCCCAACCTCCCTCCTGCTGAAGGGCACGTATGGTACCTAAGAAGAGTCTCTTTCTTCACAAGTCAATACACTGCCATAGTGTCCTCAGTGAGCAGGAAGGAGGGATGGGGCAAAAGAGGGTTTCAGAGAAAGAGATGAGAGTGGTGGTGACATTTATTTCAAGACCTTCATGATGAAAGGTTCCCCATGCTGTGAGGACTCATTCATGCCATTTCAGAGCTGGCATTCAACCAGGGCTTAATCTGGTGCAGAATGAAATCAGGCATTATGAAGAGATGGATGGTTGTAATTGAAATAATAACATAAATATAATTGAAATATAAATATAAGTATGGACAGACACACGCACACTGTGTAAAACCCCCGTGGAAACAACAATAACCCTTTCGCTCTGCAAGCCAACCAACCTATTCCTGTAACCGCCTCTAATCCGTGTGTTTGCACCTGGGGTTCTTTAAGGAAATGCAGAGTTGTAATTAGCTGGGGGTGTGGAGGAGTCGGATGAGTGGGATATTCACACTCCGAGACCAGAGCATGAATGTGCACTAGGTCACAGGCATCAAGAGCCGGCGTGCCAGCCTCGTCCCCAGAGGACGTTTTACGTGCTCTCCATCATCAAACAGCCACACACTGCAACTCACAAATTTCCTCCAGTGACCATAAAGCTTTTCAAAAAACTTTACTTCTGAGTTAGTCATTCAAAATGTTGCTCTCTGACATTAAAAAAAAAGACCCTTGGATTTCGCTAGACTCCTGCACAGCTTTAGCAGCCGTGAGGCTGGTACCAAGCTGCCATGAGGCCTTACAGTGCCTACATTGTTGGTGGGAACCTTAGGGAAAGAGGTTTCTGGACATGCCCTAGCGTCCACTTTCAGGTGATAACTTCTTGGCTAATAAACACATTTAAAACACAAAATATGAATTTCCCTTATTGCTCATGACGGAGTGGCTGCCAAGCATTGGCAATTAGGATTATGTCTGGAGAGGGAAGGGGCTTAGCCAGCACCTTTGGAGGTTCAGCACAGGAGGCTTGGCTGAGACTGCTCCCACATCTGGCTGAAAGGGCTGGCTGGATGTGACCCTTAGGTGAAGCTTTAAGCTGGGCTTAGGTCTGGCGAGGTGAGGGGCAGTTCACCCCAGTTTGCCATAGACCAGTCCCTGGGCAAGCAGTTCCTTCTTTTCCCTGTTCACTGTTTCTTTTCCTGGTTTTATCTTGGGGATTAAAGTTGTCTACAGAATCTCGAGATCCAAACCAGCAGTGTCAAAGGTGTTCAGGAGGCTCCATGAACAAAACTGAGGAGTTTAGAAATCCAGATATCCAATCAGTATAGCACAGCCCACAAATGGGCTCTTGTCTGTTCCTCTCCTGGACACTGCAGGCCACAAAGAGACTTTTGGAAGGAGAAGATGTTTGTATTGTTTGTGAGAAGAGTGCTCTGTAAATGACTGAGACCAGTAGCTACCCTGAGGTGACATCGTGGTGTGACTAGTGGGGCAAACACAGAGAATTTGACAGAGTGAATGGTAGAGCTGAGAGTAATGTGGAAACTTCATTTTGTCGAGGCAGATTTTGCCATTGGGTGGAGTGTCTGGTGTGTGTTCTTGTCAGTGACAAGTCTGAAAAACGCCAAAAAGTTGTCATCGGTGATTAAGCTCCCTCACGCAGGGAGGCTTTGGGAATAGTAGTGAATGGCTTTATAATTAGCAAAAATTACTGAGAAAAGTGTCATTTGGATGCTTCTTTTCTCTCATCAAAGATTTTCCATCTCTAAGTCCCCTTCTGAGTTGGTCTGTCTCCCAGCCCATCTTTCCTGTGATGACAAGGGACAACAGACTGCGTCAGATCACACGAGGCAGGACGGATTCACGGTTGCTTACGTGAGATCCGTACAATGACTAAAGAATCTCTGCTGGAGTCTGCTCCTCCGGATGCCAGTCAGCATTTCCAGCTCACCTGATCCTGGCTGGGTGGTCAGTCCCAGGCACGGTGTTCCCTGCTGGGGCTCACGCCTGCCAGCTCAAGCAGTGGATCACTCAGTAGACCTGGAGCTGGCTAACACAGCCAGATGCCTGTGCTCTTGGAACTCTTTGATCCTCCCAGCCCAAAGATCCAAACTAGAACTAGGACCATATCAGGGCCCTCCTCTCTGAGCTGGTCCTGCTGGATGGGGCACGGCTTCTCTACTTGGTACCATTAAAACTACTTCTCTAATTGGATCACACGTGTGTGGATGAAGGAAAAGCAGCCTGGAAATGTTTGGAAGCAAGGTTGCTGAGTCTTTAGGTATGAATTACACTCAGGAAATATATCTGGTGTGGTTTGCATGCTTAGCTCCCCACCATACATGTATGAAGCTTGGCCAGCACAGCCCGGCTGATGCACAGAATGTGCAGAAGCCTGAACTTTTCCTTCTGGAGATGATGAGCCCAGATGAGCCCCAGGGAACTGTGACAGATTCACACCCATGCTGGACGAGGCCCCAAGAGAATGCATAACACCCCTTCCACAAGCAGATTGCATACGTTAGTGTAGGAATTTCTCAGGAAAACCCATTCTTAGGGAGAGCTGGCTCCTATTTAACAAACGCCACATGAAACGAGCTGTCATGAGACTGCTGTCTTTTATAGCATGATGAAGCCCTTTATTTCTTTACCTCTTTTTTTCTTGAAGGAGTCTCCTTGAATATACAGATTTGATCTCCTCTTCAGAAAAAAATTCACCATCTTTGTATCTGAAGCTATATTTTCCTTCCCAGGGGTCTGGGCAGGCCTGCCAGTGAACCTGATCCCACTCATATGAACCCAGGGAGCTGGCTTCACCGTGGTTATGTGCTGGCCCCGGGTGATAGAGTGACAGCCAGCAGTAACATGCTGAAGTCACATGTCAGGGTTGCTCTTGGCTCCTTGGATGTGACCCCACTGATTGTAGGGAACTGCAATGGACAGGGGAGCGAAGAAGGAGCAAAGAGGGACACAACGCCACGTGGAAGCAGCAGATATTGCTTCTGCTGCATTCAACAGCTGGTCCTCTAAAACACACCACTGGAAACACCAAATACCTGGACAGCAGAGAGCCCTGCTTGCTGCTTCGGAGTGACAATTGGGAGAGATCCCCAGAGGCATCCGTGGAGTTTGGAGCTCCCACCAGAGCTGGTGCTCAGCCTCCCTGAGTCCCACAGCCTCTGGCGAGCCCTGAGCAGCATCCTGCCAACATACTGGAGCTTCTTAAAGCTGGAAGACTGGAAGTGTTGTTCCAGGCACAAGGCAGCAGTGTTTAAGCCGCCGGTCCCCAGGGCTTTCTCTCGAGAGCTCTGTGATTGCGTCATGTCTCCAGTGAGGTCAGCGCTCAGGTATCGGCACGGAGTTTCTGCCGCTCCCGGCTCGCAGGCGCGCTCTCCCCGAGCAGGATGTGGCCAAGCCATCACCAGGAGGGCGCAATGGGGTTGTCCCTCCTCAGTAGTCCTTTCTTCAGGGGCTGGCTTCCCCCTGCACACCTATGCGAGTCCTGTGGTGGGAAGAAAGGGGCGCTTGTTTCTTGCCTACCATTAATAGAAAGGGCTGGAAGTGTAACCAGAAATGACAACCTGAGTGAAATGTGATGCCTCTAGAGGGGCCCAGAAGGCAGCAAAGTGGTGCCTTCCAGCCATGCCAGAGACCCTTTTCTCCCCCTCTCCAAAGAAGCAGTCAGCTTCGGCAATCTTGTGCTCACAAACGTATATTTTTCCCTCTAAAAACAATAAATGGTGTTATTGATGGGCAAAGCTGAGGTCCAATATGGCCACACACTGTGAGGCTTGGCAAGCTTCCTTTGCTGTCAGTAGGCTCCTCGTTTCCCAGGGAGACTTTGGATACTTCCTTCTGCTGCAAGGGCCACACATAGAGACAGAACAAGAGGAGGATGCTCTATACCCCATCCCATCCAGGATCTGGGCAGAGGATGAGACACCAGAACCTGACTGGAATTTGTGCCTCTAACTCCATCTGCCACCACTGACCTGCAAGAGCAGAGCCTGCCTGAAGTCTAAAGGTCCAGTCCAGCTGACCAATCCATTTCTCGATGCTAAATTTCAGTGGACAAGGCTGTAAATTCATGCAGACACAGAAATGACCATCCTCATGTGGAGAAACAGCTCTGAGCATCAGCTGTTCTTTCAGTCCCACATACTGCATGGGCTGGGCTGACTTAGAGTCATCCTGATCTCTCAGGTACGAGTGTTTTGGGAGCTTTTTTGGGCACAGATGTTCAGGCAAAGGTCCAATTTCATCTGAATAAGGTGTAAGCAAGGAAGGAAACATTGCTTAGTGTCTGGCTTGGACAGTGCGTAATTCTCAAGGGCTGTCTTCACAATTTTCCCCCAACACTGTCTTTGACCAGTAGTTGCCAAAATTAAAAAACAAAAAGGTCAGACCCTACACAGATGTTAGAAAAGAAAAGTTAGAGCAAATAAATAGTATCTGGCTTCACATCAGGAATCCAAACTATGAACAAAACTCAACGTCTGGTTGCCATTAAGGCAAACATAGGACAAGAAAGCAGAAACTGACCAAGACCTTGATCTCTTCCACGCATCTGCAACACCAGTCTGCTTCCCTGATTCTCATCCCCTCCCGGCCCTTACAGCTCCAGGCGCCACACCTCCTTCACGGGCTGACCTCTGAGCAGGCACAGGCACCCTCACACACTCACGCACACTCAGACACACTCTCTGTCTCCTCCTTCCCACCCAGCCCGCAGCACTCATCCCCGGCAGTGCCCTGGCTGCCATGGCAGGGATGCTGCTGATTCACGTGTCGTCACTGGCGGCTGCCCTCCCGCAGCCCTTGGCTCTGCTGCGCCGCACGTCGCTGGCACACGGCAGGGCCAGGAGCGCGCACTGGTGTGAAGTAGGGTACTGGGGCAAATGCCCGCGGCATAGCAATGAGGAGAAGGCCGCCCGTGAGCAGACACGGAGCAAAGGTTCCCCATTCTCTCTTCTTGGCCGCCGGCACATGTGGGGCAGCGGGGATGTGGGAGAGGAGGGAAGGAGCGGCGTGAGCCAGAGACAGCAGTAGGAGCTCTGTCGCACTTTGGGATGAATGCTAAGCAGACCCCACCGGGCGGGAGTGCCCAGATGAATGGGATCCTTTCACATCAGCCTGACAGACGAGGGATTTCATAGTTCTCCGAGCAGCACAGAGCTGCCTTAATTCAGCAGATACAATGCCCTGCTCATACGGCTCAGGAAACAAAATAAATATGTTCTTGCAAAGACATCACAATGAAGCTTTTAAGGACTAAACACAAGAAGGCTCTACCTGGTTCTTGGGTCTCCTCACATGTGTGGGAGCTAAGAGCCAGGCTTTTTACTTTCTCTCTCTCTACACTTTTCTCAATATTTTCCCCCATCACTGAACCTGGCCCTGGAGTGGAGGAGGAAAAGAACATTTCCATATAGGCTGTCCTCTAAAAACAAACAGAAGCAGTCACCCCCAGGTTAATTCTAAAGAAAGCAATCACAGATACTACCGGGAAAAAAATGTACTCTGCAGATCAAGTAAAAATAAACAAAAAAGACAAGACCTGAAGGGACGATGTCTTGGACGTACAGAGAAGGTGTCTGCTCCCCACATCTACCATCTTTCAAACAGCCATCACAGCACCAGCAGGATGCAGTAGTTGTGACTACAGGTTAACCATGGAGTGAAGCTCACTGTCAAGGACCAGCGGCTGTTCCTTCCACTTTCCCATTAATCCCACATGCAGGGATTCATCCAAACAGCCCAACAGGGTGCAGTGTGGCAATACCGAAGCCAGTTTATTTCAAAGGCAGCTGCGGAGCTGGAGATGAGCCCTTTGCACCGTGGCTCAGTCCTCCAGCACGTATGCTGGCCTGCAGGACTGCAGGCTGCTGCAGCTCAGCAGAGTCTGATACCCAGCAAGCTCCAGACGGCTTTGGGACTCTTTCTGCACTTGCATCCAGCCATGGGTGGAGAGGAGTCTTTAGCACTGGTGGCCAGCCCTGCTGCCCTACTCTGGCCACACGCTTGGCTTTTGATATTCTGGCCTTTTGTTCTGTGATGCTGCTGCAGCAAAGAGCATTTACTCTGCTGTGTAAGAGTGATACTGTATGGGGGATCTCTCGCTGTGCCCATGGGGTTGTTTGTGGTGCTGCCATCAGCAATGCTTGAGTCCAGCCCTCCCTTCTAAGACTCTTCTTCTCCAGGTGGCATGCAGCCTTGAGAAGGGGCTGGGTGACTTCAATCCACTTAAGGTATATATGAACCATATATATGGTTCATTTCTTATTTCCGTGCCTGTTTGGGTTCCCAGTTCAAGGTGACCCTTGTTGTGCTGGGAGAGGGTATATTAGTATTTCTGCTAGGAGGTCATGAAGGTTCTTTGAAACACTGCAGCTGAAATCTCTCTGAGAAGATGGGCTTGTGATATCCAGAGGTTGCAACACAATTATACCGTGTGTATATGGGACAGGTGACTGCCTTCTTTGGCCGTCTGTGCTGTCCCTGGTGTGGAGGACCAGCTACGTGGGGTTATTGGAGCAGCCTTTGGCACCTATCTGGAACAAATTTCATCCTGGAGGACTCTGCTGTCACACACCAGCTCAGGAATCTTCCTGCCTGGTCTGCACATGGCAGGTACCACACAGCAGCATAAAACCCACCCCTGAGATAAAGAGCTTGTGTGAAGCTAATCAAAGTACAAAGACATTAGAAAAGCACAGAGGCAAAGGTTTTATGACCAGAACTGGTGGTTTCCCCACCACCCAAGCGATAAAATCTCAGCTGACAAGGGCAGAAATTGTTCTTCCTATCAATGAGCAGAGACGTACCTTTTGGAGACAAAGCTCTGCTTTCCACAGCCGTAGCAGCCTGTTGGCCTGCTGCAAGATTTCTGGCCACATTTTGCTTTCCCAAAGTGTTAAGCTCTGTTGAGAACCATTGCTGATGCCCATTGCTGAAACGGAAACACGCCCTTCCCAAAATGAGCCTGACTGGGGCTGTCGCTGTTGGACGTGTGTTCGCTCCCATGCTCTGCAGCCTGTCTGGATGCAGAGTAAAATGCCCATTTTTCTGCCAGCTTCCCGTGCCCCTCTGTGTGCGAGGGCTGCTGTTCCCGTGCCAGAGCTGCCGAGATGAGGCGCTGGGGTTGGCTGGGATGGCGTTGGGGTTGGCTGGGATAGCGGTGGGGTTGGCTGGCATAGCAATGGGGTTGGCTGGGATAGTGGTGGGGTTGGCTGGGATGGCAGTGGGGTTGGCTGGGATGGCAGTGGGGTTGGCTGGGATAGCGGTGGGGTTGGCTGGGATAGC
>WEIT01015266.1:300097-394412 GCA_013389985.1 Dryoscopus gambensis | reverse complement strand
GTGGGGTGGGATAGCGATGGGGTTGGCTGGGATGGCAGTGGGGTTGGCTGGGATAGCGGTGGGGTTGGGTGGGATAGCAATGGGGTTGGCTAGGATAGCGGTGGGGTTGGCTGGGATAGCAGCAGCTCCGCGATTCCCCAGGCCCACGAGGTTCCAGCAGTGCCAGACTGTGTCAAGCGACGTGTGAGTCACCACTCAGCTTCTGCTCAGCGGCGAAGCAGAAATCCACAATTCTGGCAAAATTTAGGCCCTTTTATTATTCTCTCTAGCAGCCTTACCGAGCTGGCTTTTTTAGTGTCCCAAACCAGAGCTGAATAGAGCTGCCAAGGGCTGTCATCCCAGGTTTCTGTTTCTAATTTCCTTGCAGTGGAGATGCTGAGATGGCTGAGAATATTTCATTTTACCACCTGGCCGCCAAAAGGCTGGGTCTGCATTTTGGGTGATGTCACATTTCCTGAGCTTTGGAGAATGGTTGTCTCTTCTTTCTCTTTTGGCGCAAAATGAGCTCAATCATTCAGAAAAAGAAATCCCTCATGAGCTGCCAAGGAAATACCAATGGGAGAGACAGGAACAAAAGCACAACTGTAAAATCAGAGGAGACAAAAGGATTCAATAAATCTGATTTTTTTTCCCACCCAGACTGTAGCATCCATGTCAACTAGTGAGAAGAATTATTTGGTGACGTCGAAAGGAGTTGGAACAAATCAGTTCTTCCTGAACAGCCCTGTGTCTAAACCACCCATCTCAGTGGGTTTGTGGTTAATCTGGCTAAGGTCTATGCCCTCTTTGACACAAGCTGTAGCTCCCATAGAGCCCTTCCTAGCGGGATTCATCTCAGGGATTTCAGGCAGATGACTAATAACCAAATGTGCTCTTGAGCACGGTGACTGAATTCATTTGTGTGGCCAAAAGCCCCATTAATAGTCCGTGCACACAATATATATAGTTACTTCTTAAATATAGAGGCATTGTCCAGAGGTATTTCCATCAGCCCTGTTTACTCCCAAACCACTTGGGCCCAGACATCTCGACGTCCTGAACCTAAATGTGGATAAAGTGCAAGGCAGCTGTCCAAAGGGTGAGACAGAAGGGAAATCACCATGCCAAGAAGCTTTAATGGAAAAAACCATTTGAAGTTGCCACAGTTCAGTATTTCTTTTTTTTTTTTTTAACCTGGGTAGCCCAAAAAGTGCAATGACTGAGTTACAGCAGAGGTAGGGATTAGGTGCTCAGGGTTACCATCACGTTAGGAAAAGGAAGAGATATCAGTCATAAAGGGAAGGCTAGATTTGGTTGTTGGAATATCTCACTACTGGAAATGTTTGGAGTCTGGTTTGCTGGGAATTCCACCAGGAGCAACAATCTCCTCTTTATGTCGTTACCTGCTGGAGCATGGCATTTTTATCAGTTTACTAGGGAAGTGACCCCAACTTCTTTAAGAACATTTGCCACTCCAAAGCACCTATAAAAGAACCTTTCTTCAGTGATTTTTGGGTAAAGAAGTATCCGATGGCTCCTTCCTGTTTGCTCCTTTTGCTATGCCACTCAGGAGCTGAACTGCACCGAGTTTTGATTTGGGTTTGGGTTTGGTTTTGTTCTTGAGCATGTTGACTTTGGTTTTTTCCCTTTTCTGAATGAAGAACAGGAAATCAGTTTAAAAGAGCAACAGCAAAAAATAGATCCTCTATGGTGAGGACATGTGAGCAGATGACGGGTAAAGCTTAATGAATACAGGGGTTTTGCAAATATTTTCACCCAGAAACAACGTTCCACCACCTGTAAATAGCAGCAATTCAAACAGAGAGCTCAAGCTCAGAAATAAATACATGAATCACTGTTTTTATTCCTTAGTCACTTTAGTTACTAAATTCTCGGGAACTCCAGTTCTTCCACTCGCCTGGTTGGGCTGGGAAAAGCAGAGGTGTAAGGCCAAATGCTGACTCAGAGCAGCAAAGCAGAGCATATATGTGGCAGAAGGGCTTTCAAGAGCCATTCTCCCTTCAGTCTGCTTTGTTCCTGCTAGAGCTCTTCTGAGGCTCTTGTTGAGGACTCACAGCTTTGGAAATGAGGTTTGGTTTGATCAAAATCAAAATGAAACTCTCCAGTTAAAGGAAAGCCTGAGAGTCTGTGGCTCTGGGGTGGTTCTGCTGGCTGGTGTGGAAAAGGATGCAGTAGGGGTCTGGTCCCAGCCATGGACGGCTGTGGGACTGCGCTCTTCTGTGTTGCCATCACTGCCTTAGACAGTCCTTTTGGCTGGCTGCAGGAGATCAGTGCAGGTCCCAACTCACCAGGGAGGCTTCTGGAGCATCTCCCAGCATGCCAGGGATGGCAGCCACTACACAAGCTTCTATTCCCACATTTAGCCCCATGGAAAAGCACTGTTGGTGTTTTTGGCAACAATGAAAACACACAAAAAAGAATAGGGTTCTTGGGAAAAGAAACTGGGAGAAGTGAAAAAGAAGATCCTGAGACTGCATCTCTGCCACCTAAGGGACAAAGAGAAATAGGCATTGCTAATTAATGGGTGTTTTTCAACATTATGTAAAACGTTTTATAAAGTCTCCTTTGAGCAAGAGCTGCCCTGATGTGCTGGGGGATATTTGAGCCTTTTCAGGTCTCAGCTGGCTCGCTCGCACCTCGGCCCTGCCGAGCCTGCCGGCCGCTCCTGCAGAAGTGGGGCATTCATGCTCCTGGAGTGTTAATGATTTCACCCACCATAAACCCGGCCACTCAACCGCGGGCTCCATGGACACACACCGAGATCAAATGCTCCCTTTGAAGGCCAGGAGGACAGGACTGAAGTTTCTTCCTGGGAGAGTTTCATTCCCATCCCCAGGGAGGTGCTCATGGGAAGCATTGTCTCGTTCCTATTAGCCACAGAAAAACTAGCCCTCTTAGCCTCACTGGTATTGATGTATTTTAACACACTCAGACAGCCCTGGGCTCAGGAGGCTGTTAATGCCTGACCTCGAGTATTTTCTTGTCTCCTGCACTGAAAAAGAGGTATGGGGACTCCGTACAGTAGCAGTGCCAGCACGAAGGGGCAGAAGACTTTCTCCTTGCCGAGCTCTCCACCCCAGACACACACAGTTAATTCCTTTCCCAAACACTCTGTTGACAAATTTTACAGGAGGCTGGGAAAGTAATGAAAATAGTCTGCACTGCATGTTTATTTGAAAAATGCTATAAAACCCCCCGAATAATTTTCACACTGAGGTGATCTGACCAGCCTGACATGGAATACTTAAGTGGGTAACAGCCCCAGGCTTGCCTGCGTCACCCAGCTGGGCATGATGCTCTTTGTTGCTGGTGCTGCTCCAGCCATGCCTGGGGGTGAGAGAGAGTCTGCTGCTGGCTCTGGGCTGCTCCCATTTGCATCCAGCCGTGGGATTTACCATGTCACTGTCAGGAGCACTGGTGCACTGGGCTGCTCCATGATCCACTCCCCTTGCCCGGAGCATGGGACACAGGGGATGAAACCTGAACTTGGAATGCTCCTGCATTCTGAGCTAGGAGGTTGTCATGTGGTGACTTAGGGCAGCACAGCATCCTCACAAGGAAAGCCAAGGCAAGGGGAAAGGAGGAAAAAAAAAGGAAAAAACAGGATTTTCTTTCTGTTTTCAAGGAAAGAAAATGAGGCAACCATTCAGATGTGGTGAATTAAATGTGGTCCTATCTCATCACCAAAGGATCATGGGGAGCCACCCCTTCAGACGAAACTTCACAGGTTCCTCTCCCTGAGGTTTGGACATTTGCAGCTCAAAGGAACTACAGATTCCAGTGTGCGATTGTCCCTTTCCTTCTGGAAGGTCTGAAGGAATTGTGGATACTGCTGGATTAAAGTTTTCACTAGTAAGGGTCATTGCCAGTACAGATGTTCCTGCAGCTTTTATCCTTGCTCCATCCACTGGCTTCAGAAGTGTTTCCCTCTGTGATACATTAATGCTGTTTCCACAGATGTTAATGGCAGGAAGATCCAAACCCACCAGGTCCACTGGGTGAAGCAGCTTTACATGGTGATCCACTTCCAGCAGCTCCATCATGGACATCTCCAGCTGGGGCAGTGAGAGGTGGGACTGAGAACTGGTGAAGAGCAAGGGTCTTCTCAAAGAAAGGGATGGGGGCACAGCAAGTCTTCACCTTCTGGAAGACTCGTGATCCACAGCGGATGGAAAAGCAGGAGAGGAGCAACACCTCCATAAAACCACATGGTTCTTTTGGAGGGAGGAAGGGATTTCTTTCATGGGGTAGCTGAGATCAGAGTTCGGACCAGTGTGTAAGACAACAACTCGTCTTTGTGCTTCAGGAGGACCCAGCAATGCTTCTCCCAGTGACCAGAGCTCTTCCTCCCTCTTCTGTAGCAAAAAATGCCAGTGCTCTGCCTCCCCACGTCTGCACCTCTGTCCCCCAGTGAGGCAAGGAGCAGCCTCAGGAGGATGGGTGAAATCCCGTAGCCGCTGGCATCGCGAACAGGACGTGTCACCTCAGTGCAGGAAGGGGACACGCACCGCAGACTTCCTGAGCAAACAGGGAACTCCATCCTGTGCCTGATACAGCCCCTCCAGCCTCCTTTGCACGAGCCACCCGCTCCCCTCCACGAGACTGACCATCTGCCAGCCTTCCTGCCTGTCCCTCCCATCCCCTCCTTCCTGCCTGCCCAGATAGGCGCTCCCACTGAGGGAAAGCAAGCAGCTTCTGTTTATTCCCTTTCCTCCATCTGCTAGTGCATAATATGAGCCCACTCCACCATTTTTCCCCTTCTTTTCCCCTTTTTGCCTTGCTGAAGGAGCCATTCTCCACTGAGCCAAGGGACAGCCACCTGCACTGCTCCACTGCACATGTCAACACTAAGACACAGTCCTTGGTCCAAAGAAGAAGATTTAAAAGCAAACAAAATCTTTCATTTGGCTTCACCACCTTCAGATATTTGTCACAGAAACATAAACCCAAAATAGCGACTCGACGTGAAAAATGTCTCTTCTATTCTTGACCTTCCAAGGGTTTTTTAAAAATTATACCTGTCACCTAAATGAATTAAGAATGGACCTTTCCATAGCGGGAAAATTTTAAAAAACCTAATACTAATATCACTCTCTACTATGCTGGACAGCCTTACACTGGACATTGCAAAGCTCTGTGGAATTTTGGGTCTGGGATGCAGTGGGAAAACACCACACCTTCCTTGCACAGCTCCTCCAGCACACAACACCACTGTTATGGGCTCATAACCTGACGCTCGTGGTGTTTGCTCTGTTCCTGCACGATTCCCTGTGACTTTCTGTGGAGCTCAAGCATGTAAATCCTGCATAAATACATAAATTGGTTATTTCATAACTAAGCACACTGCTCATAATTTTTCTAGGAAGAAATGGCTCGAGAACAGCTGGGGGTGGGGAGGGCTGAAGGTTCATTCTTTTTTTCTCTCTATTTACCCAAGGCATATTCTCTGCATGTGACATCAGATTAAGGTCTCCCTTGCAAGACTAGAGCAGGTCCCCAACAGGGACTTGCAGCAAAGCCACATTCAGCCCGACAGTGTTTCTGTGACAGTGTGACAGCTCCCTGGCTGGATGTTCTTGCTGCACTGTACGTGAGTCCCACCTCATATATTTCATTAATACTCCCTGCAAGCCTCACCCATGGGAAGCTGGGAGCGTGTTTGTCACATCTAGAGATGGCAAAACCCACCCCAGTGCCTGGGAGCAAAAGGAGCTGCTGGAAGCATTTCTGCACTGCACAGTTCCCAAAAGCCAGCAAGGAGCCGAAGCCTCCTAAAACTAATTATTTTTTTTTTTTGGTAGTGGGTGGAGGTGGGAGGAGCTCTCCCACCCCAATTGCGAGTTATCCAAGGTGAGTCTCAACTATACTGGTCTGCTTCCAAATAAAAAAATCATTGCTTACACATAGTATTTATATGTTCCTCCACCCTGGTTTTGGCTCCTTCCCACTTTTCTTCAGAAACTGCAGGCTGAAAAGGGCCATTCAGGGAGGCTCGGCGACGCGAACACGGCTCCGGCCCCGCTGCCAGCTCCCTGCTCCAGAGCGAGCACAACAGATTTTCAGCGGGAGAAAAAAAGCTTTCTTGGCCTGTGTTAACATTTTCACTTCTCACACTCAGACTATGTTCCCTTAGGCCATTCTTTTTTTTTTTTTTCTCCTTTCCTCTTTTGATACTAATCATTGTAATAGAGACCATAGCAGCAACCAGGCAGCAGAGCTGCAGCCCATGTAAACTCCAGCTGAATTCTGTATATCCACATAAGCCTGAGGAAGCAGCACCTTCTTCCCACGACCCCACTTCTGAGATTACACTAAACTGACGTACGTGGCTCTTGGTTTCTGATCCTGAAACATATTTGTATCTGGTTCGCTACCAGTAAGTTGCAAAATGGAAAATAAACACGAATATTCATTCCCTGTTGTGGATTTGGGCATATGATTCCTTTGTGGCGTTCTTTTTTTCCTTGTTGGAAACTCAATTTCTTGCTCTCTGTGGTATATTAACTGTGTCCCAGTGATCAGATCTTCAGCCAGGACAAAGCAGAGTGGCTCCACTTACTCACTGGAGCATGGTTGATTTG
Organism: Dryoscopus gambensis; assembly: GCA_013389985.1. NCBI lineage: Eukaryota > Metazoa > Chordata > Aves > Passeriformes > Malaconotidae > Dryoscopus > Dryoscopus gambensis. Next base: position 387,831 of record WEIT01015266.1, on the reverse strand, counting down.
CATTTCACAGCCAATTCACCTCTCAATTCCAGTCCCCTACAGGCTTGTATGAGCACACTTCCAGTGTCTCCATAATTGCTATCAAGCTGATTTTCAGAGGAAACTTGCAATCTCTTCACTGTACATCAACTCACTGAAGGCATTCTTAGACTCTTGGATTGATAACCATGGATTAGATACCCTCTGCTTATCGATGCAGGTAGTCTGGGCAGAAGAGGGACAGAAGCTTTTCACTGATCAGTATGTTCAAAGATAAGCTGAACCTCATGGGAGAAGCACATGGAGAACTCTGGACCACACAGAGTGACCTTGATCCTTTTGCCAAATCACCAAGCCAGGCAACACCGAATTCCCCAGCTGCTGGGTTTTAATCATGTTGTCACTGGGATCAAAACTGGGATTTCCCAGTTCCTGCAACCAAAAGTACTACCAAACTGTAATGGCTTTTGGACACAGCCAGTGTCAAAACAGAGGACACTGCTCTAGAGAAAAGCTGTGTTCCTCTCCCAGTACTTCTGCTGGCTGTGCAGGAGACAACTCTTCCCCTCCGAAGGCACGAGGGTCCATTAGCTGTGATTCAGGGTCATGTGTGTTGTACACAAACACTCCTCCAGCCTTTGGGAACCTGCAAAAATATTTGTGAGCCCAATGACGGTACACACTGCAGCACAAAGATCTACCTGTGAAGGAAATGTCTATGGAGAAGCACGTCATTATTGTCCTGTTCTTGAAAACATGCTTTATACAACCAGAGCGCTGGACTCTGGCGGCCAATTGCCAAATGTAGGTGCCAAGTGAGCGAAGGATGCAGCACACAGATTACCCATGGGCTGGCTGGGGTGATTCAAAAACTCCTTAAAAATATGAAGGAGAACATGCTGAGGGCCTGGTCCCACGCCAGGGTTTGTGGTGGGGATGCCAGGATGCTGAACGGCCATTCGCATCGATTCAGTCCCAAGCTGCATCTCCTCTCCAGGTGGACTGAGACAAAGAGGCCAGAAACTGAAGCTGGGTTTGTGCAGGATTTTGCACAGGAAACAGGGAGTAATGGCAAGCTGGGGGAAATCTCTGCAACAAACCAAACTATGGGAAAGACACAGTGCTCTTTGCTCCCACAGCAACACCTGGAGACACACCATCCCCTGAGGACTGCTCATAAATCCCACCCCGGCCCATCCTTGCTCTCCAAAACATCCCTGGAGCAAAGACTGCTGCTACCTGCCCTGAGGTAACCAGACCTTGTCCTGGTGAGCTTTGGAGAAGAGCCCCCCAGGAGAAAAACCAGGCCACAGCGTCTCCCTGGTGTCTACCACAACACTCCAAGTGGTGCTCAATTTCAGGGATCTTACAAGCTTGTCTTCTCCCCATGTGCTTGCAATGTGTGTTTTCTTTGGCCACCTCGCCCCAACCTCCTTTTCATTTCTAATTTTTGTATTCAATCACTTTACACACAGAAATTGGCTCCAGTTGGAGCAGACACAGGTCCTCACTTGTTCCAGCTGGAGCCATAGACCACGTAGTGTTCTGAGTCGTGAAGAGAAGGAAAATGGAGACAGAGAAGTGACTGACAGACCCAGATAGACAAAGGGTGAGGAGAGTGGAGGGGACTGGGTCGTGGGGATGCTGGCCTGAGGAGTTGGTGCAGCTGGGTGAGCTCCACTTTTCTCAAACAGCTTTCTGTTGTCCACCCAAAGGAACATCATGTATTTAAAAACCCCAGAAAATCACAAGTGCCAGCTGAATACAAAATGCAGTGTTGTTCATGGTTGGGTTTTTCATCCAGGACTGGTTTTGACTGTATTTTTCCTGTTGTTTACGGCCACTAGCGTGTAAGCTGGTGTCAGCATGCTCTGGTGAAATGAGACATTGGTGGTTTGGTTTGTTTGCCCTTCTCCAGGAAATGTGGCTCATGTGGCAGCCTGGTCCTGTCCCTCTCTTCTGCCTCATCATGTAAATGCAGAGGTTGTGATGGTGTCTGTGCTAAAAGCCATTGCAGAACTGGACAGAAGGGATGTACCCCACACCATACGGAGGACTGGGGTGAAGATGGGCGCAGGATCCAGCTCTTTGCCTCAAGCACAGCCTCTGTCCTCATTCAGGGACAAGAAACTCATTGCCATGCAAGCCAGTGAGGGAACTTTGAAGGGGTAAAACCCTGAAGTGGTGGCCATCCATACACCACACTCTGCATCTGCAATGGGACAAACCTCGTAACCCAATGGCAATTAACAGGTGCACTGAAGTTGGCTGAAGAATTAGATAACATCCCTACCTCTGTCCTCCTTCAAGTGCATATTGCTTGTGAAATGTCTACTGTGGGAAACTGCCAACTTTGTCAAGCAGGATTCTATAATGATCTTCACTGCTCCCATCTATAATGTCACCAGTTTCCTTAGGACTAGGTTAAAAATCTCCAGGTCTTAAGGCTAACATGGTTTCTCAATATCTCTTTTCAATTTTGCTTTGACGAGTGACTTACTATCTACTTCTATTGATTTTACAGCAAGGAAGGGTCCCACTGTGAAATAAAACACCTCTGACCAAAGACACATGTTGCTTCTGAATGCCAACCAAACGCAGGCCAAAAACCATCTCAGCCACTCAGAAAGGCTCGGAAATGAGCCACAGAGCTTGTCCCTGCTCTTGGGGAACTTCCCAGCCTTCTACTTTGATCACCATCTTTCTAAGTCTTACGTCGCAAGCAAAAGCTTGTGTCACAAGCAGATGAAAGGAGATGCCTTTTGAGAGGGAAAAGACCACAGCCACCCCTGTGACTGTGGTAGCCTGGCACCGGAGGAGTTAAACCAGCAGCACCCCTGAGGGGCTGGAATCCACAAAGGTGTGCAAATGGCAGGCAGCCCGTCAGAAGTGCTGAGTTTGCCCAGGGACTGCTAAATTCCTGCCTCTCCCCATGCAGTTGACATCTCCATCCCCACCAGCTTGCTGGCTGCCTTCCCTTCCCTGCAGAGCTGGGAGAGAGAAATGAAAACACAGATGACTATGAGGGAGAAAAGGCTCCGAAAAGGTGGTTTCTGGCACAGGAGGGTTTGCCACGTCACGGGCACTTCTTGGCTTCAGCCCTACAAACAGCTCCCACCGAGGTAGCCAGCAGCCTGTGAGGAGGAGGATGGAAAAGTACCAGGGAGCCCTCGCTCCCAGCCCTCCTCCTCCCATGGAAAGCTCTGCAGACACCCCGCACATGCACACCCCTGCTGTGGCATTTAACACAGGGCTGTGGGGACTGTGGTGCTGTCAGAGGGCACGGGCCTCGAGGGGTCACAGACCCCTGCAGTGGGAGCAGGGAGAGCACAGGGAATACATGACCTGGTCCTTGCAAAGCTGCGTTAGAAAAAGGTCTCCATCTGGCTCCATTCCCACAGCTGATCCAGTACCCAACAAGGACAATGGAGGGGTCACTTGGACAGTCTCCGGATTTCCAAGCCTGTCTGAAGACAAAGGTATTAAATCTTTAGACGACTCTTACCAAACTCCAAGCCCAAGAAGCAGGAGATGCCCCAGAGAGGACAGACAGCCTCATCTGAGAGCTGGATGAATATTTTGCAGTCACTATTTAAAAACGGGACATGAGCAATTTATAATGAAGCAGTGTCACCAGCTGGCATCTGAAAAGCATTTCCTCTCCGTCAATGAGCAGGGTAGAAACTGGAGGAAATTGTATGAAACCAAATTTCATTTGCCTTTATTTATAAAATGATTCCCCAGCTCAGCAGCTGAGCAGCCTCAGGACAGCTTTTGGGATCAGGGTTAAGATCATGTTGTCCCCTGATCCAGCAGCAGCAAGTGCCTTAAGCCCTGTTTGTGGTGTGGTATGGTTCAAATCTTGCCAAGACAGCACATGTGTACGAATACTGGCAGTGGAGTCATGCCCATATTTTCTTAAGCTGATGCTATGTAGGAGATAAGAAAATTCAAATCTCGTGTTTGTGGGCTTCATGCAGCCATGCAGAGAAAGAGAAACAGCGTTTCTCTACCTCTGAATCTGATTTGCCCATTATCTCCCAGCTCCGGCCCTCCAGCCTGGGGAATAATTGGGAAAACAGATCTCTTTATAATTCTCCTCCATAAGCACATGAGTCAGAGCTGCTGCCTTCATTTGCAGGTAATCACCCTAGTGAATGCAGCCACACTAGTTCCTTGCCTTTTAGCATCCTTAGAGGGGGTCTTTGAAGTTTTAATGCTTTGGATCTGAATTAGCTCTTTCAGCTTATTATTTATGACCATTTCTCCCAACCTGAAATAGGTCCCACAAACTCTCTGGTAAGGTGGGTGAGAGATCATCTAATTCCAGGGGAGTTTCTGAAAGTGTCCCTGCCCTCTACTCAAAACAGCATCATCAAGAACATTTAGCTTCATGATTTTCCTGTCATTTAATGTCACAACCACCCCTTCCCTTGCCTCTGCAACAATCAGGGAGTCCTGGGGCCCGTGCAAGTCACCCTTCTCTGTCACAGAAACACACTGTGCAGAGCATGTCCCCTCTGTCTGGGCAAGGGGAGGGGAAAGGTAACGTGCTGCATTGCTGCACAAGTGATAAATCATTAAACCGGTTCCCTGCTCAGATTCACTGGACCGTAGGTAGTCAGTGCTGCACTCATTCCTCAATTTTCATCACTCCCATGGCTCTGCTCTTCAAAGGCATCACCATCACATACCTGTGCTAGGGCCGTGCTGCCACCCCTCTTTTGCAATAGGAAATCCAGTTACTGAGAGGACAAGACTTGCCAGAGGCCACAATGTCCACTCGGAAGCAGTGCAGGGAACCGAACAGGTCAGCACTGTATGACACAGAGCATCCTTCCTCCTACCGGGGTGTAGGTGACCCATGGAGGGAACTGCACTGCAATTTAGAGCTGCCCCTAAGTACAAAGCACTTAATGCAACTTGCAATCTGACTCATACCAGCCCTTAGAATCATTTTTGAGTGAGTGGCCATTTGCTGTCAGTCAGGTTCCTGGTGCTGGATAGCACGAAAAATTTCTTCAAAAAAAGGACTATCAAGCGTTGGAACAGGCTGCCCAGGGAAGTGGTTAAGTCACCATCCCCAGGGGTATTTAAAAGCCACGTAGATGGGGCACGAAGGGACATGGCTTAGTGGTGGACTTGGCAGGGCTGGGTTAACATTGCATTTGATCGTATTTGAGGTCTTTCCAACCTTAATGATTCTGCGGCTCTATGATCTCCCAATGCCATCAGTGATCCTGCTCTTGCCTCTGAAGATCCTGGTGTGGTAACATGAGAGGGGAGGCAGTTAAGAGAGCAAGCAGCACTCCTCACACTTCCAGCCACCTCCCAGAGCTTTCAGCTTTGCTAACTCAGGAGAAGCAGTGGTGTCCCGTTAGATGCCACGGGTGGCTGTAGCCTGGCTTCTGCGCTGCTCAAGTGCAAGGCTGCACTCAGACCTCACAAATAACCATTTAACCCCAGATAACAGTTTAACTCCCACTGAATTCCATTAAAGGATTGAACAGCCTGTGGCTGTTGAGCTCTACGGGGAAAAATACAAAAGGAGCAAGCAAAGGAGTGTGTTGATTTAGGAGGGGTGACAGGTAGAAAACAGCTGTCCAACTAAGCTGAGGAGCACTCAGCAAAGTGCAGGGCCCACTCTGAGCCTTGCTAGACAAGAGCGCTCTGTGCACGGAGAGCTGCAGGACTTCCAGTTCTTCCAGAAGTCCAGGTCTTCAGCCGCTGCTCCCTGCCAGATGCCTGTGGTCACTAGCTCCAGGGCACTGGCAGCCAGGACAAGATGACCAGAGCTGCCTCTTCCCTCCTCAAATCACAGAGTTATGCAAATTGCTCACTGGCTTAACAAACTGCTTTAAATTAAACCAATTGAACATAGATCTCTATTTCTTTTTTTTTTTAACCTGAGGGCTGCAGTGCTATCTGTGCTACCACTAAGACCAAGAGGGTGTGCTAAAGTCCTGTCCTCTTACCCAGGGCCTGAAAGAAAATCATGGCCAACAGGCAGAGCTAATCCAGTTTGTACTCAAAGCCCACATGGTCCTCAGTGTTTTTGTTTTATCATCCAGAAACTCATCTCCATGCACTTTCATGCTGTTTTACTGATGAATCTTAACCTTTTCCCAAAGGACTTCATCCTGCCATCGCTGGCAGGGGCCCTGGGTTTATGTCCTCTTTGGTACCTTCAAACCCTAAGCATGAGTGCTGTGTTAGGGCCACTTCTTGCATTCCCGTAATATTTCTGCTGCTTTCCCCACACAGGCACTGTTTAAGGAGACTGCCTTAAAACCCATGTAGATTTCTGGTTAAGAGCTTCAGAAACTTTGGCTGTTTTCACGCCAGAGCACCCTACTGCTTTTATTTCTGTTCCTGACTTTGCTGAAGTTGGGGAGTTTACCTCCTCTCCAGCCAGAACACCTCACGATGCCTATTATAACAGACCCACTGGTGGTTTTTGGAAGATTCCCTGGTGAGTTGCTGGAACAAATGCCTAGCAGCTGGAGCAGGTCCTGGAGAAGAGACATCCTCCGTAAAATGCCTCTCTACAGCTGATTAGAGCTCAGCAGGCTTTTCTGCAAAGACATTAATGCAATCCTTGGTCTCAAAGAGGGACTTTTCAATAGTCTGAAGTGGATTGGCTAGTAAACTAAGCACTGGCCTGGGAACAAGGCTCCTACTTTTCAGCCCCAGGGCTGTCTGCAGCTTTGGTCCCATCCTTTGAAGCCATTGAGTCAGTTTTTCATGGGTTTCTGTAAAGAGGCTGCTCCCAGGCCATGTGTGCGCTCCCAGCAGCACAGCCAAGCGCGGCTATCCCAGGTGGCTCCAAATGCGTTACCACGACTATTTCTAGGAGCCCGGCCCCATTGGAAGGGCAGTGTCCAGCTTTCAGTGCTGTGGATTTAGCCCTCTCCCCAGAGTGAGGAGCCAGAACCCAGGCTCACCCCAGGGAGCTGGGAGGCTCCCAGTGTGCCAGGAGAGACGTCCCACCACACCCCTCAGCCCACAGTTCACACCACTGCAGTCTGGGGGTTCGACAGTCAGGGCCACCTAAATTAAAGGCCACCTTAACTTAATGTGTGAGTGCAGTAATACAGACCTGCCCAAACTCTGCTGCCTGCTGCACCTCCAGCCCCTCATCCCAGACCTACTCCTGGCCAGGCAGGTGCTTCTCCAGCCAGCCCAGCGAAGGGAAACGCATCTCTGATCAAACCTTAAAATTTTTTCTCTTATTCCTGCTTTTTCTCTGCTGGTATTTTTTGGTCCCACTGGGTGCTGGAGCTTCTGCAGTGGTGTCTGATGTGTGAAGTGAAATATGAAGGCAGCCACAGGCCCTGCAGTCAGAATCCGTGAGTCTCCAGCAGCGGCAGGTTGGCAGCTTCTCAGAAGGCAGTGCTAGCAATCACCCCAGGACAGAAAATTATGTCTGAGTGTGTTTGAGGTCAGTCTGCTCTGAGCTCTGTCAAGCGTCCCTTTGAGGTCCCAGCTCTTATTAACCAGTTCCTTCACTCCCCTGCAGCTCATGGTCACGCCTAGAAAGGAAAGCTCCTTCTCCATCTTTACACGCTGGGTTCCCTCAGCAGGAGCTCCCTGCAGTGCAGACCAAGGCCCCATGGAGAGGCTGGATACAGCCTGGGGAAGGCTGTATTTTGCCTTATATTGTCTTATGTCATTTCTTTTGCTGAACTGAAAAGTGACCGTTTATTCCCAATCAACCCGAATTCTCTCATCCGGATTCCGATCCTGGATCTCTGATTTTGATCTTGAGGCAGAAGTTTCCCATCAGCTCTCTCCAGGCTTGCTGCTTTGAGGGACCTTAAAATAATTGAATTGTTGTTTCATATTATATGCTTGTACTCATTGGCAAAGTGTTTTTCAAATGAGATTCCTGCTCAAAGTAGGGTTTCAGAAGCACTCCTTGAGTCACTCCTTGTCACATAGAAAGAGGGTCGTTTTCCTCCTGTGCTCAAGCAGGCAAGATAAAATTAAGCTGTCTTTGTTGTGAGACTGTCGGAGAGGACAAGAGTGGGAGATTTTGGCAGGGCCAGCAGCAGGGAGGTGATGCTCTCAGCATCCACTTGAAGAAACGGCACGGAGTGTGCTGGACTCTTACTCTGAGTGGTGAGGGACTACCAGCCTTGTGCTGGGGCGGGGATCATGCACCTGGCCCAGGTATTCGTGGAGGCAGGGAACGCCACCTGAGACCAGTACTGTGGTTTATGGGGTCTGTGGGAACGACCGCTGGGGTGTGGAGCAGCCCTGAGCCCAGGCAGTGGGAAAGGAGGATGCTTTGGGGCACTTTCTTTCCATCTCTCCCTTTCCCACTGCTCGTGCTGCCCTGTTTTGCTCTGTTTTGCCTTCTCTCTTCTGCACGTGGTGTGCCACACTCTGCATGGCTGTGGCAGAAGTGCTGGACCACTGGCTTTCCTAAATCAGAGGCACGCCAGTAGCTTACTTGCCCACGTCAGCAGAGAAAGAATTAATGTCACAAACCAATCTCAGCGCTAAAGGACACGGAAAACTGGCAGGGAAGAGAGAGCCATAATTGCAGCGGCTGCGGCAGCACGGAACAGTGCTGCCCAGAGACACACATCAAAGGAAAATCCCTGCCGACCTGGCTGGCTCTGCCATCAGCCCTGCTTCCCTCCTCCATCTTTTGTCTCCTGCCCTGAGGGCACCGTGAGCCAGAGCATGCCTGCCAGCCCTTCACCTCTGCATCCAGACCGGGACATAAACAGAGTGGCTTTAAATAAGGGGAGAGTGGCAGCGCAGAGACAGACGCCGCCTGAGTGTCTCCGAGGCTCCCAGGGATGGGTGCTGTCCTTCCTCGCACCCCAACCACCTCTCCACAACCTGGGCAGCGTTAAATAGAGGAGCCTGTTTGAGGACAGCTGGAGCCGGGGCTTTTCCAGGGCTGGCATGAGTCAGGGGACAAAGATGAGAGCCACACGCAGGGCAAATGGAAAAATCCAACCAGCGCACCTTGCTGGTGGCTAACAGAGGGTTATTCTTGGCCACCCTCGCCCTGTACCAAGGAGGAGTGCTGTAAACACTGTCCCAGGGCCTGCCCTGCCTCTTGGTACCTCTTCCCAATTAATCAGCATCCTGAGTTGCAGGCAACAGCTTAGTAATGGGAATAAAAACTCATTTGCTTAATCGTGTTCCCAGTGCCCAGATTCTCCTTGGCCAGCAGGGGTTTGATGCATGCCTTGCTCCTCAGGTCCATTCTCAGCACCAGTGCAGCACCTTCACCTGTGACAGGTGGGTTTCCTGAGCAGATCCTGCCTGCCTAAGCCCGAGTACCTTTCCAGTCCCTGCACTAACCACCAGGCACTGCTCCTCCCTAAAGGCTAATAGCCACCACCACGAACAGGCTTCACTCCTCTCCAAAGCAGAGCAGGAAATAAACAGCCGCAGCATATTCGTGCCTTCTGCTGCAAAGCTGGCACATGGGAAAACAGAGGGAACACGAGCTGGGAGTCAGGGACGTGCACAAAGAAATGATCTTCTGGATTCAAGAGAGGTTAGACACTTCAGGAGAGCCCGAGAGATATTCCAGCAGGGAATATTGTGAAGGGAAAGGTATAAAGTCCAAAAGGAGAAGAGGAAAGATGAGCTCCCAAGAGAAAGAGATAAGCACAGCTTGAATGTAGTGTAGAGTGGATTTTTGCATTCCTTAACCTCTACAGCCCTCCCTGCTCAACACCCCTAAGTGTGTGTCCTATGCCAAGCACCACCACACAGCCAGAGAACACTCTGTGGCAGCTGAGGTGACACACAAACAACTGAGCTGCTGCTGAGTTATTGAATTATCCAGGTGCTGCCAGCTCACTTGTGGAATAGTTAAATACACTGATGTCCCTGTCCAGGGCGAGGAGCCCGGGTCATGTCACTTTGCCCCTCAAAGTCAGTGGCATTGCTGTGAATATAACCCAGGAGCCCGCGCCCGTCCCTCTGCCAGCCACCAGGCACAGCTCCTCCCTGGTGTCTAACAGCAACCACCACAAATATGCCTCACTCCTCTCCTAAGCACAGCAGGAAATAAATGGCCACAGTATATTCGTGCCTTCTGTAGCGCTGCTGTTCAGTTGTGGCGTTGCCCTCAGGTAACCTGGGAAAGAGTGGCTCTTGTGTGACACCCAAGACATCGCTGGCCACAGAGTGATGTAAGCTTTAAAAACTAAACAAGCAGAAACAATGAGGAAGACAAATCAGCCAGCAGCAAGCACATGATTTTCATAGGAAGCAGCAGGATTTGCGAGCAGGAGAGTCTAAATGCTGCTTCCCCTGCCTGGGAACAAGTGTACGGGGCACTGTATGTTGATTTGTGGGCAGCTAAATACGTGTGAAGCAGAGATTTTTAACATGGCCCCGGGCAGGGCTGTGCACTTCACATGTCTGCTTTTAAATAACAGTGCTTTGTGTGTCTGAAGTTGAAGTGACACCTCGGTGTGGGCAGAGAGCTCAGACAGTTCAACAGCAGGTGCCATGCAATGAGGTACCAACAACGTGGGTCTCATGGACACATCAGTCCTCTACTCCTGCCTCAGTGTCCCTCAAACTACAGTAAAACAGAAAGTAGGGTTCTTCATTTCCAGGGATCTCACTGAGCCCCAGGGACCAAAAAATCCCACCTGAATAAGACCATACCTAACTCACACAACTCTTTTTGGACAAAAGCAAGGTCCACCAGGAAACTCAGAACGCCAGGGAATGCAAAGCCCCCAGGGACTGGTTTCATGGAAACGCTCAGGGAGAGAGAGACCTATGGTGGGCTTTTCCCTAGAGAATGGACAAGGCTGAGCAAGTTGGGTTTGTCTTGGAAGTGTTTGCATTAAAAGAACTCCTGTTCTCTTTGGAGTGCATTCAGCAGATGGAAGAAGCAGGCTAGAGCTCCTATTTTATGTAGGAGAAATCTTCAAGATAGAAGGGCTGGCTGGTTCTACACACTGACACAGGGGTAGCACTGAAATTGGGTGCCTTTAGCTGAAGGAGACACCAAGGATTGTGACACTGAGAAGTAAGTTGGGCTCTTGGTCCTTGCTCTCCTCCCTCCATGGGAGTGGAGTCTCCCCCAGAGCTGACCACCCAGGCTGGCAGCCTGCAGCCCTGGCAGGGCTGGGGGAGGGAAGCAGGGAGCATCATGGCCCTGGTTTAATCCCAGCCCCTGATGCACATGCTGCCCTCCTGAACAGTTTCTTTCTTGCAGCTTGAACACTCCACATTGTCCTTCCCCACCATTTTGCAGGCAAGGCCCTTCTCCTGGCTGCTAGTGTTAACACAGGTTTCCCTTGTTCCGTCCCTTGAAATTTCCAGTAAAGCGCCTTTAATACAATCTCTCTGTGGCTGCGCTAATTATGTGTGAAATACTTTTTCCCCCCATAAACCAAAGAAAACAAATCAACACAGTAAGATCCTTTCTCTCGGGCTGTTTGGCAGGTCTCACAGTCTTCAAAAAAGTTACCAAAGGTCCACACAGTCTCTGCTGTCTTTTCAAAACAGCTACTCTTGGGTTCCTGTAAAGGGACCCAACAAAGGAAAGGGTAAAACAAATCACAAAGCCCTGAAAGGCTGTTTCCCACCTGAGTAGTCCCAAGCCAAAGGACAGGCTGTCTGCTGAATGTTTGTACTATGTGTGGGGGCTGAAGAAAGCAGGCATAAGGGGTAGGGTAGCGCATCCCCGCAGCCCTCATGCCTTAGTGCGGGGATTTCCTTGGTCTGCTAACTCTGCTTCCACCTTTGCAGCCTCAGCTGCTGCTCAGTTCCACTTTCCCATGCAGCGGATCTGGCTTTTCCTCGCCACTCAGGACACATATCCAGCCTTTTCTAGTAGTGCTTGGGAAAAGAGGGGACAGAAGGTGAATGGCCCATGAAATGAAGCATGTCTGTCACTCCTTCCATGCAAGAAAATATTCTTACATCTTTTTTTTCCCTCCAAAACTGATACCAAGCAGTTACCACTTAAGGGAACACTATCCCTGTATTTAGGAATTATTATTTGAAAAAGAAGGCAGGAGGGAAGGAAGGAAGGAAGGAAGGAAGGAAGGAAGGAAGGAAGGAAGGGAGCTCTGGGAGCAGCTGCTCTTGAGGCTGTGACTATGCCAGGTCTGTTACTCGCTCACCTGAAGGGTCCTGGCATTACGTCAGGTTTGGGCTCCCAGCCCATTCTCTCTGAGGTGGCAGGTCACCTCCTGGGGACGGTGATGTTACCCTCGCAGCCTGACATCAGCATCATTACATCAAGTCCCACCTTCTTGCCCACTCTCAGCTGTCCCAGGGCTGTGAGAGTCGAGTCACCGTTACCTCGTCCCTCAGAGGAAGCGGTTTTGACACGGTTTTGACACAGTGACTATTCTGCAGCAGCATCATTCCTGAGCAGACACCAAGGCTCTTGCCCCCAGGCCCTCAGGCAACTCTGCTGCAGTATCAGAGTCAACTCACTCGTGCGTTCTGCTGAAACTCTACGGCATCAGAGCACTGCTTGCCACCTGCTTCTCTGAAGAACAGGATAAATCTCACCCAAACCTCAAAGGGGCAGATCAGGGCTGTGAGTAGAGCCATCCCTCTGCCTCCCCCAGCCCCAGAGGGCAGGACTGGCCAGCAGCTTTGGCAGCAGTGTGGGGTGTCCCAGGCTGAGCCCCAGCAGCTGCCCCAGTCTTGTGCACAGAAGCTTTTTTCTGGGAATGCTGCATCTGGCAGGGGCCTTCCTACTTCACAAATATTGACACTGGGATCTCAACATCCAGGCCAAGGAATAACATTTCCAGAGAGCCCTTGAGCTGCAGAGCTGCTCTGATGAAGATGGGGGGATTTGGATTTTAGTCCTTTGCTTTCCTCTCCACTGTAGCAACTCCTCAGGCAGACCTGTCCAACTCTGACCCAGATTCAGGCAGCAGGAACCTCTGGAGAGAGGCACAGAAATGCCTCGTGGAGCTGTAGCTACCTCTTTGCAGGCCAGTGGGGGATGTTTCCCAAAAATGTACAGATGCCAGGAGGCAGCAGTCATCAAAGAGAGACCTGTTTAGAGCTCCAAGCATGGTCCCAGCTGGGTTTTTAAGAAAGCAACAGCAGTCAGTAAAGTAGAAGTGTACGGATTGCTGGGAAGGTGTTCTGAGGACTTCTCCCCTGCAGCCTTACTTTGGCAGTGAGTGCAGATCTAATCCCAGCACGGATGCAAAAACCTGGGGCAGTTTAAGATGTTCCCTCCTAACACAAGCACAAGCCAAAGCCAAGGCCAGTTTTTCTTACCAGCCACACCACATGTGCTTCAACCCAGGCTCAAATCTCTATTGTTCATCTTATCCACCTGGAAACTCAGCAGAGGGCAGAAAGAGACATCAGCCTGTGGGAAGGGCCCAGCAGCACCAAGCTAAGGAAGAGGAGGAGGCTGTCTGGAGGTGTGTTTAATTATGGAGACCCATATGAGCATCTCCCTAGCTCTGGATGCTTCTCTGAGAACTCCAGTCCAGTGCTGGGGAAAGGATGGGAGGGTCACAACCTCCTCTCTAACCATGGTCTTATTAATGGAAGGTTTATCTACCCCCCTGAGCTCTCAGAGCTAAAAGGTGAGGCAGGTTATATATTCCACTGGCAGAAAAAGTAGACGTGTGCTATTAGGAGTAACCCTGAGGATATTTCTGGGCCTTCTGACCTAAAACTCCAGCTCCACCTACCCAGCCTACAATCCAGACAGAGAAATGTCCTCTTTTCTACAGCAAACAAAAAAATACACGTTCCCTGAAGACTGGAAAACAAAGAGTGAAATGCTGAAACCAGAGGATGAGATTTCAAAGTTCAACTGAAGAAGAAAGAGGAAGACTAATAATAAACGTAAAAGAAGTGGAAGGAACAAGCTACCTACTCACTGCCAACCCTGAGGTTGGATAATTTATCGAGGTTTCCATGCGTCATGCCTGAAGAAGCCCTCTACACTGTTTTCCATTTGTACAGGTCTGCAGCTGAGTTCTGACGGCTCCAGCGGTTGCAGATAGCAACATCCAGCACTGATCTTACATCCACATCTGTTATATGTGGGTCTCTGTAATTACTGTCCAGCTGAGTGAAGCTTCTAGTGGGGTTTTGGTTCTGAGATTGACTTTTTTACAACATTTTTTTGCTTACCAGAATGAAACCTCTTTCACTTGCAAATTAAGAAGCGAGATATAAATGGGAAAGGGAAAATGGGTAATTCTGGGCAGGACTGAGAGGGTTAAGAGGCTCAAGGGGATTCTTGTGTTAATGGGATGACAGAAGAGGCTGAGTGCCCAAGAGATGAGCACACGCCTCTTGCTGAGGACTGAAAACCAGCTAACTACTGTAAGAAAAGCCCACTGCCTGCTGTGAATGTTCTTGGACAGTCTGCTTAAAAAATGACCTCTGGGCTGTTGCATGCAGCAGAGCCAAGGCTCCCTGCAATCCCTTTATTCCTTAGCTGAAGCTGCCCAGCCTGGAGGATTCCTGGAAAGCTCTTTGCCACCAAGTGCCTTGGCCTAGTCCTCTGCAGAGGCTTTAAAGTACCAGCCCAGTGGCCATGACCTTCAGGGTGGGAAGTACAGAAGGTGTTCGTTCCAGATCTCAGGAGGAAGCATTGACACCTCTAGAAATAGGTGATTCTGGGTGGGGAGCACCTCATTCACCCCTCAGCACTGAGATGCACAGGTTCATTCCTCCTGTTCTTCAGTGAAGACTGACCAGAGGACAAACCGTACCCAGAGCTGTGGAGCAGCCCTTTCCATGGATCAGGTTGCTGCTGGTGTTTCTGCTGAGCTTTCTTTTCACCGTCAACAAATCAGCTCAATATTCCTTGTGTAGTGGCATCAGTATGCTCAGGTCAGAAGCCTCTCCAGTGACCTCTCCCAACTCCAAAGCACCTGGCACATCCCACCAAGACCAGAGAAGCTTTTTGAAGAAGGCAGATGAAGCTACACCTGCAGAGCCTATTTGCTTCCTGCTCTTTGCACTCCCACATCCCCTCCCTGCCTCTTCCTCGCTGACCTCAGACAAGCAAACACCTTCCACTGGAACAAAACAAATGCCTTAAAAAACCTTGTTCGACAAAAAAAGCAAAGAAAGCCACAGGAGAAACTCTCTGCATAACTTCCTCTGAGCAGCAAATTTCACTGGGGGTCAGGGAGACCTCCAGGCTTCCCCACTGCCACAGGCAGAGGTGGCCAGGCTCCCTTGGGAGCCCGGCAGGGAGCTGGGAGTGCTCAGCGTACGTCACCTCTAGCCGGAGCGAGAGGGTGTGAGACCGTAAATACCCAGCCCAGCAAACCTGCCGGGCTTGACGTAACCCCTGCGCCGGCTTCCAAGGTCAACAGCGCCCTGTTTATCCTGTGCAGGGCGAGAAGAGGCATTCTGGGAGAAAAGCAAACAGAGGAGATGTCCCATGCCCGTACAAAAGGGGCTGTATTCCCGTGTTGCTCCGTCCCAAGTTGGGAGGAACATAAAATTAGCACTGTTTTCATTCATTCATTGTACAAACATTCTGCGTGGTGCCCACCCCCACGTTTCCTTGCTGAGCCTGCAAGTCTCCATCAGGGAGGCTGGGAGGGGGGCGAAGTTAGGTTCAGTCCAAGCAGCTGATTAACAAGGTGAGGTGAGGGCACGAATGTGGCAGAAGGGGAAAAAAGGAGAAAGGGAGAGCCACGAGTTGTGTGAGAAGGCAGGGAGCTGTGCACAGCATCACCGTGGCCAAGGGAGCAATCCACACTGTGCCTCCTGCACAAAAGGTGTTTCACTGTCACCCTGGGATGGCCAGGAAGGCTGGACATGTGTCACACTGAGCATGGAGCTGGGCAGCAGGAGGGACAGCAGGTCCCTTGTGCACCATGGGCCGTGAAGTCACGTCTCATCCAATTAACCGCCCTGTGCCACCCCGGGCTGCCGCCTCGCCCCTGCCCTCTCCCCTCACCTAGGAGATGTCAGCCCTTCCCTGCACCTCAAAACACAAGAGCGAGTATCCCTGGGGTGCCCTCCGGGAGTGCAGAGGGATGAGCAGCCCCAGGGCACTGGCCATTCCCTTGGTGTGCCAAGCCCCAGCCCAAATGCTGGTGTGAGCCTTGACACCACATATTTTAAGCTGGTGGTGCCCATCACCTCCAGACCTTCCCTCTGGCCATCCAAGGATGGAGATGAGGTGCTGGGCAGCCAGGATAAGCATAAGAGGCCTCATCTCGGTAATCCAGCATTGCCCAGTGCCAAATCTTTGACCGAAGGTGTCCACCCCCAGTCCCTTCGTACAGCCCTGTTGCGCAAACAGAAAGACACCAAGGGGACAAGAGAAGCAAAAAGAAGAAAATAGTTCTTAAAAAATCCACTACCAGACAAACCCCGGTCTGTGTGCACCATCCCACCCGCCAGCCTGGGATTCTATTTTTGTCAGGGGATGAACAAGCCACAATATCGGGGTGGGGGCGAGCCCTGCTGTTTACGTCTGCCAGCGCTGGGACGGGCTGTGAGCAGAAGGCAGCTCATTCAGCAGGAGCCGGAGCCTCCTGGCCACTGCAGGTTCAATAGGTACTTTGTCCAGCACAGGAGGTTCAGGAAGGGCACCGTTTCCAATCCAGGATGCAAATAGGGCTGGGAGAAGTTCTGTGTGTGTGTGTGTGTGTGTATGGGGTTGGCTTTTTAAACATGGGGTGAGTTTTCCACCTGCACCAACAAGGCTGATATTCACACTGGAATAAAGGGTCGCAGGTGCCGTGTTTGGTAGGGAGGTTCCTCTTTGTCCTTTTTACCCCCAGATGTTGACTCATTTCTGTTCAGTCCCCTTCCATGCTTTCAGGATAAACTTTCAGTAGGCAAAGGCTTTCCTTGGAGGTTTTAGGCCCCTCCTAATTTGTAGCTAGAGAGGTGTCAGCACTGTCTCTTTTCATCCTTCCAGCAGGACTCCAAAGTAAGGCCATACACTGACTCCCCTCATGGACCCAGTGACAAAAGCTGTGACAGGGACATTTCTATATTACGCCATGCTTTCCCCATCATGGGTCCTTGGCTTGGAGAAATGCAGAACCCAAATGTGAGGGTCAAAGCTAATATTTTGAGGTGGCATCTTCACCCTTAGAGAGCATCACTGCCCGTCACTGCTCCAGAAAAACTGCTTAGCAGAGCAGCAAACACACTCCTGAACTGCTGCAGCGGATAAGGGCTTTGCTGGCTTTAAAAGCGGGAAGAGGGCTGGGAATGGAGATGTTCTGGCTCTAACACTGGCTTCACCCATAGCCTTGAGCAAGGCACTTTTTTTCTGTGTGCCTCAGTTCAGTGTGGTGTCAGAGCTTCAGTAGCGCCGCAGGGCAGGGAGAGCTCAAATATCGATCGCTGAAGGAAATCGTGACAGCTGATCAAGAAGTGTCTGTTGCAATGTCAGACAACTGGCTGTAAAAGCATGAACAATACTCTTTGGGCACAAGCCCAAAGGTCTTGGATTGACCCTAAATCTTCAGAACCAGAAGAGTGTTCATGGACTGAAATCATGCACAGACTGAAATTGTGCGTTAATTATTTACAGGCTGAAATGTGCACCCCACTCAACTACCTGTGCACAGAGCAGCTGGGATCCCACAGCCCCTTCTCTTGTCCCCAGTGGTTTTTTTAAAATGCCAAATTAGCTTTTCATAGAACACAGTAATTCCAGAAATGGTAAGTGTCTTAGGGACACAATACCCTCCTTTTCATTCTGTAAGACAAGCTGAGAGCTGTGAGACGACTGCTCTGGTAGTTGGAGGGAAGGAGCAGCAGTTCACAACCATGAGTGGTTTGATTAAAACAATTTTTAAAAGCAGTTTGAAAGGTTTGTTCTTTATTCTACTATTGTTCTATTTCTTTTTTCTTTCCCTCTCTCTTCTGGCTGAAAAGCCACCCAATCCCACCTTTCATTGCTTTTGAAAAACTGCAACTATCACCTTAATTGACACAACCTTCTTCTGTCTGGTGTTTTTCCCTTTTCTGGCCATTTTCATTCAGTGACTGCTTCCACCATATAAATACTGGATATTCAATAGTTTTCACAGAAAAGCTATTATCCACTTTTCCTTGGCCACAGGGTTTGTTCTCTGTTCAAATATTCGTGCTCCCTGAAGGCTAAACTTCACCGGGAATAGACATAAGCCTCCTTTGAATTTAAAATGACGTGTAAAAATCTTACCTACCTGCAAGCGCTTTTGCAATGTGTTACCTGGATTTCAAAGAGCCATGAACTGTTGCTTTCCTGCTCTAAACAAAAAACAAAAGTCATCTATGTGACTTATTTTTTTTTTAACCTGGCCACTCCTCAGCTTAAGGAACAAACAAACACAAGAGCAGTTTATGAATCACAATTTCTCTGAACATATTTAGCTGTTTTTCCAATCATTCCTGATGCAGACAAAAAACTGGGACAGTCAGCGGGTACTGAGCAGTTTCTATCCCCTTCCTGAAGCTGCTAAGAAACCACTCTGTGTGGAGCATCACATTTTCCTAGCTGGTCAGCTCCGAAGTGGAATTTTCTCTGTTCCCTGGCTTAAGCTCACCAAGGGTTCAAATGAGGTTTTCTCTGCCAAACCACGGCAGCAGCAGAGGGTACAGAGGGCTCAGTTATTCCACAGCAAAACAACTAAACATGTACATTTCCCAAAAGATCTTTATGTTATGGGGAGAAAGGGCTGTGGTCAGGCATGAGCTGTTTCGGAGCGTCTCACGTACGTGAGTCTGAGCAAAATCAGCCAGGTCACATTTTATAGATCCTGTCTATGTGTCTTTTACACCCAGCTGGAAATACCGAGTCCTGCCTAGAGCATGAGCTGTCATGCCCCATCTGCAGCGTGTTTTGCCCATCTCCTTTCATTGCTATGGCTACGCCGTGCTGCCCATGAGGAGACACCCCCAGCTAGTGAGGGGGGAGGCAGGTGATGCTGCGGCACAGCCCTGCCTGTCCCAGCCCACCCAGCACCTGCAGGTGGTGGCAGCCCTGGGCTGGATCCAATGCCCTTTGAGTAGGTGGGAAGGTTTATCTCGTCAGGTGGAGAATTAAATTTGATATGAACAGACAGCACTGGTGCAGACTGACAGGCTTGTGAGGTGGGGGAAGCAAGCACAAATACAGGCTGGGCAGAGAACAGGCTGAGTTCACTCTCACTGAGGAGCAGGACTTGCTGTTGCTGGATAAGAAGCTCAGATGCACTTGCAGGCATCAAAGGCAGTGTTTCAGGTGGCAAAGACACTTTCCTTTCCAACGTCCTTTCCAAAGCTTTCCCTCACTGCCCTTTTGAATTTTAACGCATGGGCATGTGGCAAGTTTCAAAGTTAATATCTAGTGCTGAACTACTGCGAAAATAAAGGGGGGATGGGGGGGGGGGGGGGGGGATAATCCAAAGGGAAATTCACAACCAAAATTTGGTATTGAATGTCTGAGATGGAATAAGGTACTTGCAGGAAGGAGTGAGGCTCCATGCTCTGTGGTCTGGGAGCTTTACCTGTCAGGATGATGGATGCACAGCTGGTGGTTATGAGCCTCAGGTTGAAAAGTGAGGCAGTCAAGGAAGCAAGTTTTGAAGTGAGGCATGGGACCAAAATAATTTATGGAGAGAGGAGAAACTATTATATCATAAACCAGAAAGCAAAGCAGGATGTTGGGAAAAGAGAGGGAAGTGCAGATATTAAGGATCATATTAAAAGAGAAGCAGAAGATACTGAGGGCAGTCGTGTGGTTTGGGGGCAAGGAGGGCACAGGGGGACCTCCCTGTGCTCACTTTCAGACTTTACTTTTACTTTAGGCTGCTGGTGCTCTCTTCCATGTTAGAAATAACAGATTTTTCAAACAAAAGTGCTTTTCTCAACTGCGAATACCTCAACAGTTTCTCACCTGCTCCCAGCTGTCACCTGGCCCCTTCACAAGCCAAGGTGTAGGTCTGCAGTCACAGACCCATTTCCTCCTCCCCAGCCACAGCTTTTTATCCCTCTCAAAGGCACCAGCAACCCCACAGAAAAAAAAAAAAACCCAAAGACAAAAAAAAAAAGGAAAAAGAAAAGGAAACACATTACAGTCCTCTCAGCACTTTCTCACAGCTTCGCTACTGCCAAGGATTCAGTTATGGATTCCTCCTCAGTTTTGGGGTAGTCTCTTCAGCCTCCACCATTAGTAGGTGTGTACAGGCTCTCCATTTCTCCCCAGTTCACCCCAAATAACCTTTAAGCAAACTCATTCCCCAATGCCTCCTTTCTCTGCCCTTGTATCACTTATCAGTTACTGATGCTCCAGGTGCTTCCCTTTTCCAAACGCTGATCATCCCTTCCTTCCTTCCATCACCTGCCTGCCTCCCTCAGCAGCAAGTGGGGCCACGCAGGAGTTCCTGCACTGCCCTGTTTGCTGCTCTTTGGGCTTCCCCGTGGATCTTTCTGCTCGGGCTGCAGTGATATTGACTGCACTGCAGACACACATACTTTGCCCAGGTTCCCTAATTAGCTTCATCTTATTTTAGTTTGCATAAACCACGTTCTCTTTTTATTACACAAACTATTTCTTCTCTCTCAACCACTTGTGGTGCCCTAGCCAGTTTTGCTTCCAAACCAGAGGGCTAAATTTAATCCCCCACTCCCCATTCGGCTTTCTCCATTTACAGTATTTTTTTTTGGGTAATGCTTTTTTTTTTCCCCCTTTCTTTTCTTTTCTGGGTTGGGTGTTTGGTTTGGTGGTTTGTTGTTTTTTTTTTTTTCTTCTTTCCAAGAGGCTGGGCTTCCTTTTCGGTCCATAAGCCCTCCTATTTCCCCCTGCCCCCTGGATGCCTGCCTACCTTTACTCTAAAATCCAGAGGAGGATCCAATACACTTCGAGTGCCAGCTCCTCAAGAGGTATCTAAGGAGGCTGACAGGAGTTTGATGGTCTCTTTTGCAGCCAGTGGCAGCTAATGTGGTCTGAAACCCTCTCTCTCTTTTTTGCCATTCACACACAGTACTTACTCTTCAAGCTTGCTGCTGCTGCCACTGCCTGAAAGGACCTGAAATACCACATAGGGAATTTTGATTTCTTCTGGGGAACTGGGGAAGGAAAAAAAAAAAAAAGACACAACTGAAAACGCAGGAAAATTCATCTGGAGATTGTGAAGAAGACATACAGCAACAGCAAGAAGTGGCAAGCTCTTTACTTCTTGAACACCAAAAAAGACCTCATTTCTCTGCCAGGTGTATGGGACTTAGATTCTGGAAGCACTGCACTGAACTGTTAAAGGTAACGTATCGCACTTTCCTCCCTTCCCTCTCTTTGGTGTCTTTTCCTTAACTTTCCTCGGTGTTCCACAGGAGCAGGCTCTCAGTGAGTGGATTGGTTGTTCCCCTGGTGAGCAACCAGCAGAGAAATGTGAGGAAAGTTGTAAAATTGATTGAGCCAGAGCTTTTCCCTCCTGCAAGCAGCGCTGCTGTGAAGGGGAGCCTGTGCCTCGGCACAAAGGGTCCTCACCATCCTCCCACCCGTTACGGGGAGCAGACCTACAGCCAGGGGCAACAGCTGTGTGCCAAGTTTGCTGGTTGGCTTGGGGAAGGGAGGGAAAGCAAGGACGGATCCAGAGATCCTACAGTCAGAACCATGAGGTGGGAGAGCAGAGACAGAGTTATCCCCGTTCTCCCTCCCCAGCAGACCCTGCGACCCATCGGTGTTTGCTTGTGATGGATTCCAGCTGCCGCTGGAGCTCAGGTGATGTGTCTGATCCTGTTCCCCAGCTCTGGGGACGGAGGCTGTTGTCCTGCTGATTTGCTGCGGGTGTCCCAGCCAGCGGCGGGGTTTCCTGTGGTCGTGGCTTTGCTCGGTGTCATTGCTCTGCCGCGGGGCAGGCAAAGGGTGACCCCTGAGCTGGAGGGGTGTTAAGCTTTGGAGGGGCTGACAAATTCAGAAGGAGTGAAAAGCACCGGGATGCCCGAGAGTTTGACAGCTCTCCCCTTGCGTGGGGATGTCAGGGACCGGCGGCTGGCAGAGTCCCCTGGGCTGCTTCCAGTGAGCTGCTCCGGGCGTTCCTCAGGACCTGCCCGTTTTCCGAATCCATTCACAGATGAAGCGTATTTTTAGCAATAGTTTTCAGGGAGCTGGAGCTCTTCTCCAGAAGCAGAGCGAGCAAAAAAAAAAGGTTTTATTTGTCAGACTCTCTCTCAGAAATTTCTTCTTTCCACACATTCATTTACTATTCTTTAAGACTTTTTCATTTAAACCCTGTGCTCAGTAGTGCTCTGTGCACAGAAGAAAGAGTACATTTCAACCTTTCCCTTTTGAGTTGTTTGGCCAAAAAATGTCAGTTTGAAAAGCTTTCCTTGGTTTCTAAAATAGCTTTGCCAGATGTGGAAAGAGGGAAACATCCCACAACGAAATAGTTGGGAGAGAGGAATTTCTTAGCATTCCTCACTACTTTGGTTTTCATCTGTAAGCTCCCGGTAAAGGATGTCGGCTGGGCAGAGGGGCCAGTGGTTTGGGGACTGAATTTTGTGGGGTTTCAAATCCTGCAAAGGCACTATTGGAAGCTGAACTATTTCTTTCTTTGCTTTGGTTGTTTGATGTTATATTTTCTTGCTGGCTTGAAGAGACTTTATATGCCTGACAGGTCAAAGGTGACGTAGCCCCTTTTTGAGATGTTCAAGTTGTTTTCAGAATGGAAAAGGGGAGGCATCACCTCCCACCATCACTGGACAGGACAGAGGCTGAGCTCTTTCTGCAGCCTGAGCAGTCTTTGGGAAGGGGAAACTCCATCTGTTCCAATTGAACTGCTGTTTAATGTTTCATATAATCACCTCCGTGTACAGTAGCCAGGTTTGACAGAAGCACAAGGGCTGGAGGATGGATGGGCAAAGAGAGCAGACAGGATAGGAAGTTAAGGGTGTGAAAGAGGTGGAGGGGAAAACTTACTAAGGAAAAGAGGACACTAAACAAAATTCCTCAGACTTAGATTCCATCAGAACAAACGGCAGCTCACTGCTGTAAAATACTCCCCAATAAGTGAGGAATATTAAGGGGTTTAGAGGAAAAGAGGATGGATGGTATCACTTAAAAGACAGAAACAAATGAATGTACATTTAAAAAAAAAAAAGATCAGATGCTGTTCAGTGCCCTGGTATCACCCAGGGATGGACATAATGATTAGGAACGCTGGAACTCCAGAATCCACTCCATTATTGGTCTTTACTCTCCTCTTCCCTCTCCGGGGCAGATCCTCTGGCAGCGTAAGTTGCACAGACCCAGTGACTTCACTGCCTTCCCATGCTGACTTACACCCGGCGGCAACGTGGGCTGGTGGAGGGCCAGGTTTTAAAAATCAACGGGACCTTTCTTAGCCGCCTGAGGCATCTTTTCCACCACCACCCGCCTCCGTCTCCTTGCTTCCCCCTTTCCCTTGCCAGTGGTGGGATGGCTGCTCTACCGCAAGACAACCTAACCCAAGTTGCTCTCCTCCTCCGCCTCCTCCGCCTCCTCCTCCTTTTTTCCCCCCGCTTCCCGAGCCCTCTGCAGCCTCCACGTGTGGAACAAGCCGGGCTGTGTGTGCCGCTCTCAGGCAGCTTCCCAGCCACAGCAACAAAAGCCGTGTTCATAGCGGGCCTGGACCACATAGGGAGCCAGCGCACGACGGCTGCCGAGCAGCCCAGAGCAGCCGGGGCTGTTTAAAGAGTGAAGGAGAGAGAGGGACAGCAAAGAGAGGGAGCTGTTATATATTAAAAAAAAAAAAAAATTTACTTGAGCCCAGTGCAACAACGGAAACCTTACAGTTTACTTTTAAAAACTCAGAGCTTCCTTGTGAGCGGGCAGAACAGCCCGGCCTGTGTGTGCGGGGCAGGGCTGCGGGCTCTGCTGTGTGCACAAGGGCGGTGTGTGAGCGCTGCCTCCCTCCCCTCCCTCTCAATGGGCTCACAGTATAAATCTAAAGAAGCTTTTTGTTGGCCTGATGAATAGGCAGGGGGTTTTGTCGCGCTACCCGCGCAGCCTTTTTTGAGACGCTTCACATCGAGATTTTTTTTTCCCCCCGCTTCGTGTGCTTTTCATTGGGCTTTCCTTTTTTAAGCAAAATTTCCACGTCTCCCTTGCATGACATTCCCCCTCCCCAATGATTGCTCCGTACAGACCAGAGAGCAGAAGGGTGGGGGAAGGATGAGAAATGCCAGAATCATTCCACTCGGACACCCCAAGACCCTCCATGTGCTTTAGCTGTTGAAATGCCCTGAGGTGTTAAGTAGCAGCCCCATGGACCACCTTGCTCCCACTTCCTTCCCCTGCTTTACAAGCCCAACTGCTGTGCCGTCGGCTGCAGTGATCTAATGCTCCCAAAGGCTCCAGCCCGTGGATGGAGGCAGCTGGAGCTGTGTCACTGCTGCTGTGACCAAGTAAAGATCACGGAGATGCTGTGCCTTGAGCATGCTGGTCATGTAGCGAGGTCCAGAAGCCACCAGGACCCCATTCCTGCTGTATATGCTGCATGGAAGTAGCCTGGAAGCTGGCTTTGCCTTGTGGGTTTCCGTGGTTCTGCCAGTTCCTGAGGCTGGCTGAGGGGGAAACCTTGCTGTGCTGGGGAGCTGGACAGGAGGACAGCCACAGAAAGAGTTCTGCTGAGAGGAGGGAGCAAGAGATGAAAGTAGGGGAATGGGAGACCTCTGACAAGCATAATCCTCTGGGTTTTCACCTTCATAGCTGCTCTTTATGTTAACCAAGGCATAGCAACTCATGGCTTTTCCGTAAAACCCAGTTTATAGAGCAAGCCAGAGGACACTTGGGGCAGTTGAAGCAGGGAGAACTTTGGGCAAGACCCAAAATTAACTCAGGTGAATGAATAGTCCTACCTCATTGCTCAGCTCCTGCCAGGTTGTCACTGCGTCCTAATTGCTTGGGGGCTTATGATGGAAAGGAGAAGTGATTGCAGTGAAGAACTCGGGTTATGGGATGTCCCAGGAGAGGCAGGTCTGGGCGGTTTGACCCAGCAGATGTGCTTGCTCTGATATTAGTGAGGCACCACATGACCCTTGAACATGTGGGTAGTCCTGGTTGCCACCGTGTTCTCAGGGAGCCACCTGGGAGCCAGGGATCTCCTGACACACCTTGGTGTGGGGGAGCTGAACCCAGCCTTCCTCTGTGCCAGCAGTGGGTAGGGCAGGTCCTGGAGGGAAGGGACTCACTTCAACAGGGGCCACGTCAAGTGACAAGAGACAAAAGGGCATCTGCAGGAGCAACCACCTCGGAGCATGGGGATGAAGTGATCAGGACAGAAAATTTCTTCTGGCAGGGTGGTGCTCACGGGTTAGGCCTGAGAGGAGAAAAATTTTCTATTAAGCCACGCCAAATAAACCTAGTGTACATTAGCGGGAGAATATGGAATGTAAATACTCATGCTTCAGGGCAGAAGGTAACCACTAAATGCCTCGGGCATTTAAAAAGAAACTTCCTCCTCAGCAATTTTCTCCCTATTTTTCGATGATGAGAACTTTGCTCTGAAGCTGGTAATATAGGTCTTGTCTAAGACAGGATACTGGTCTGAACACACCATTGGTTTCATCTGGTCTGGCAATTTCCATGTGCCTTTGGCTTCTCCAGTGCCCTTGGTTAGCAGTGAGCAGAAGACTTGGACACGTTATTATTTATTTAGTCATTAGTGTAGACAACCACTGAAAGACAAAAGGAATATTTTGTCGTGGCTGCAGGATGTACAGATTTGACTTAGCAGGAGTAATCTGACAGGACACAAAAATCTGTATGGAAAACTAAAAGGAAATAACCAAGGAACATCTCCTGCCTGAGGTTAGATCAGACTGGATGAGAAAGGTGTATGAAAAAAAAAATGCAAAGGCCAGCAGCTGATAAACAGATGAAAATGCTGCTGATCCCTTCCAGCTGGGGGTCCCATCCATCATTTGCACCTCTGCTGAGAGAGCAGTCGCTGTGCTGGTGGTTGGGTAACCTGTAATCCACAGCAAAACCTGCGGCTCCTGCTGGGATTCTGCACAGGGTCGGGGATAAACACCCCTGGAAATCCCCAGGCACCACAGGCTTTGCACAGGGCAGGGCAGATTCAGTAGTTTTGCTGGCATAAATCTACCAACTTCAGAAGATTATTCCGTCTTAGCAGTCCTGCGGTAGAGCAGCTGTAGATCTCGGTATAATTAACATTACATCATCTGTACCACAGTTTCAAGGTTGAAATAATCATGTAGGTTGCATATTGGAAATTACAGAACGGCTTTCACATAAATGATTACCTGTCACTGTTTCTTACCCCAAAAAAATAGTTTCTCTGGTGTTTGGTGTATGAGTAATACCCTGTACCTCTGTGGTGCTCAGCTTCAAAGTAATACTTCAGTGCTGTACCACAACAAACACTCTCCCATTCTGTAATAACTGGTCTGCAAATGATGTCTTTTCCTCTGCTGTAAATTATACCATGCAGTTACTGCCACTGCTGCTGTTGCCTTCGGTCTGGTTAGTAAATAATACTCTTTCCCCACCATTGTATCTGGGGTTTAAATAATAACCTGTCCTCATACAGTGGTTGGCATGTAAGCATCACCCTCATCCTGCCTGGCACTTTGGAGTGCACAGAACATCCTGCTGCTGCAGAACAAATTGCAGCTTTCCTGTCCATAGTATTTGCCCTCTAAATATTGCTCTGCTGTTTTGTGTAGCACTTATTGTATAAATAATACCCTGCTGCCTCCTAGTAATTGATATGTAAGTGATCCCATCGGGCTGCAGGGTTCTCACTCCGCTAATACCACCTCCTACACCAGGGCTGTGCAGAGAGGGACACGGGGCTCCCAGCTTAGCCCTTCACCACTGATGCTTGGGCCCTCTCTCAAAAAAACAGGGTGGTCAGTGGCCACAGAGCTAATGCTACCCTGCAACCATCCCTGTGTGTCAGCAGGAAAAGGGATCAGCCCTTTGCTGAGCCAGCTAGCCCGTGGGATTGTGACCCTTCCTTGTGTCCTTCAAGACCAGGGGCCATTTTTCCAGAGTCAGGGCAAAATCCTTGTGCCTTCGTAATTCCCAGATTCCCTGCAGTTTGTCTCCAGAGAAAACCTCTGCTTCCTGCAGAGATCTCCTGCCGGTCCTGTTGAGTGGCTTCCTGCCTGTTACGGGAGCCATGGAAAGGATTCAGCACCACCAATAACGTTGAGATGTGTTCAGCAGAGGACAGAAGGGTCTTCATTGCTCCTATTGTTCAGCTCTGAACCTGTCCAGCATTTTGAAATGCTCCAGACCAACCCCAGCATGCCCTTGAGCCCCTCTGCAGTGCTGTACCCATTTAATCTGCAAAAACATTCCTGTATCAGCACAAGGATGGGCACATGCACCTTCCTTTGTACCCATCAGCATATGAATGTGGTTTGGGGCGTTTTGGCCATTCTTTTGCCCAGTCCAGGTAGGCATATGGGTTACAGACATGAAGGACTCAGAGTCAACCAAGATCTTCATTTGAGTTCATCTACAGTGCTGCGCTTCCAGCTCTCACTGGCACATACAAGATATCTGAATTATCTCGTGCAGGCACCATCACCCCTCTGAGAAATACAGCTTCAAGGTCAGTGTGGGCTACGAGGCCTTCCTGAGAAATAAGTTCTCGAGTGAGCTGGCCTCTGCTGAGTATCACACTGCCCTTTTCCGGGTTTTAAATCCACACAGGATACCTCACTTCTGCTCTTGTTTTGATCATTTACATGCAATTGCCATTGGCCTCCTACTTGAATAAGCACATCAAACTGACATAAACACATGTACATACTCCATGACATCTCATCTGTTCAGGTAATGATGGAGAAAGGGCGTTTTGGCAACTTCAGAATCATAGTCTAGCAGAAAAAACAAGAAGGCTGGGGTTTTTTATGCTTGAAATGGAAACTTTCTCACACTGCAGTCTCAGATTAACACTGAAGCTTTACTCATTTCTCCATTATGTGTACTGGCAAAAGTGAAGATAAATACACTGGTTGGCACCTTCTCTTCAATCCTGGCACAGTTCATTTCCAGTTTCTTCTGTTCTCCAACTGGATTGCTTTCTGTTCTGTAACTTCAAGTGCAGCTGACTGGTTTTCTGTAAATCTGCATGCAGTACCTCACCCATCAGAGATTTCTCTCTCTTCTGTGCTGTTGGGTATAATTAAACAATAATATTACTAAACTGATCGGGTATGAGGGTCATTAGATGCTCAGATAGCTGATTGGATTTATCTCCCTTATAAAATTAGTCCTTTTCCAGAAGTTGCTTTAGGGATTCAAAGCCAGTTTTACAGCAAAGTACCCAAAGACAGAGAGAAGCAATTCTGCAAATTCCATTATGTGCCTTGCTGATCCATTTGCATCTCTAAATTCTGAAATACTGTGCACAATTTGTCAGACCATCAGGGTTTTACCACAAAATTTTGACATTCCCAGAAATCTCACAGGCTCTCACAAGAGAGCACTGTATCCTTTGCTATAGTGTCAAAACTTGTACTCGAGATCCTTGAAAGCTCCACGTAGAAGCAATCTGTTAAATTTGTTAATGACCAGTGGGTCTGGTGTCTCTTGCTCTCCAAAATACTTTGCTTTTAGCTTTCATTCCTTTTTGCAACATCCTTATGGTGGGAAGGGGATTCACTGAGTGGTGCAGAGAGCAAGCACAGAGCTCACAGCCTAAGGAGAGAGGATGTCCAGCATGGATTTTGTGCACCCCAATGGCCATAGGAGGCTCGAGAGACTCCAGATATTGGCTGGACAAGGCTGGAGTCTGTATGGACCAAACTTCAGGGACCAAAATGAGTATCAGTGTAGCCCCTCACCTTCCTTTTATACTTTCATTGGAAATCATTAACTTGAAGCATGACTCATTCAGCCGTGTTTGCAGCAATGCTCATCCCAAGTGTTAGAGAATATTTTTGGCTTGAACATTTAGCTGCTGGCTATTTTCCTGAACATCTCTCCTGCTGTGTGGTTTATTTCAGTGGCGCATCAATGTCCACTGGTGCTGTGATGGCTCCTCAGTTGCAGCTGTGGAATTTCCATGACCTGCAGGCTGCTCTGTGACAGTGCCCAAATGTTATGTATGATTTGATCCAGTTCTCACACTGCGTGTAAAAGCCGTAGAGGATTTTCCTCTCTATATTGTCTTAAGGAATCAATTCTTCCTCTGTCTGAAAGCAGAGTGCTCTGTGCCAACTTGTGGGGATTTAGACATCCTTTTGAGGGCTCTCCCTGCTCTCTTTTCAGGACTTGCAAGCAGTTACCTGTCTAGACTAGGTTTTAATAGAAGAATTTGGGATTAATATTCCCAACCTCAGAGGTAAATGGCAGCTTTACTACTGATTCCAGTGGTAACTGGATCTGGCCACCAGATAATTTACCTGCCCATCTTATTGGAAGAATGACAGGATAGGTTAAAATAAATCATAATTATTACTTGCCTTTGAATTGGTCTTTTATGCCAATAGTACAGAACAAATTTTACTTTTATACAGTTTCTCTTGGTATTGTTGCATATTTGAGTTAAAATACCAGCATAGCATGCTCCAGGATCCATTTTAAAGCCCACCTCTCCTCCATCAATGCTGGACCATATTTGCAGGTTTTTAACACTTTTCTAGGCAGTTATTCTGCCTAAAAGGGAATCTGTGTTGGTGCTTTTCTATTCCTCAAAATGTGGGCGCTGTTGGTTTTAAGGTGTTCCACATACCTCTGGAAAAACAACATTTTCTGTTGCCCTTACAGAACACTTCACCAAACACTGGACAAGGTTTTGGCGCTCTCCCTCAACCACATCTCGCACATAGGAATTTATTTACCTCTCAGAAAACTTGTTTTTCCCATCTAATTGCTGTTTGGGTTTCCTCCATACCTCACTTTCTCTTCTTGAATGTATGACAAATGGACTTTGCTTAGCAAACTGCAGATTTCGGCTCAGCAGCAGCGGCTCTCCAAATGTCTGTGGCTTGTGCTAAGGTTGTATTTCTTTCCCGTCAGGTCTACACCTTACAGAATAATTTTATATTTCATGTAAGAGCCTTGCTTTTATTCAGGATTCCCATGGTCTCCCCAAATTCACATTTGTGCCCTCCAGGCTTGGCCAGCAGCACACTTTCTAGATTCCAAGATCTCTAAGGCAGAGATCTCATCTGCCTGTGCTCGGGTGATTCAGTGGAGTCCTCAGATCCGAGCTGTAATGAAAGGATTATTGATATTATTGACCCTGGACTGACACCCATTCTGCAGAGGGTAATTGTCTTCCTCTTGCTCTCTCTTTCAATGTCACATCCACACAGTTTTCTCCTAAGTTATGCCATACCTAAGCCCATTCATAAAATCACGTATACGTCGAGAAAAGGATCTCTATATACAAAATAGACATTCAGGTCACAGAGTTTGGCTGTATTCCCAGAGCAGTGTCTCTGTTCCTTGGGGTAGTTTCACCATGTGTTTGAAGGGAACAGACGTCTCAGTGTGGGCAGATTTTCAGGAAGACACTGAGACCTCTTTCGGAAAAAAAAGGAAAAGGCTGTGATTAAGTTTTGGACTGAACAACGGGTCTCATATGATTAAAACTTTATCCTTTTACCTTGGTTGCTTTTTTCAGGAAGTGTTTATTTGAAGGGTTTTCTTGAGGAAGTTTGGTTCTGAGCCGAGATGGAAATCTCAAGACAAGGAATTGAAACTCTTCTGCCACTTATACTCTCTCTTATGCTGAGGAGTCCCATTATCTTTCCTCCTGGGTGGATGAATACATCACCCAGAGAACAACACCCACTGCAGGGAGGTGTCAGAGGCCAAGAAAGGACAATTTCTTAGGCATCTTTGCCATCACCTTGCTCCTTTCTTTCTGGCTCCCTGCCAGTCTCATAAAATAGGACTTAAAGCTTTTGAGGTCTCTGACGGACGGTCCTTCTCTCAGCCCCAAAACAAGCTTGTTTGGCTGTGAACTATTTTGTCGTTATCTTCTTTCTTGTTGTGCTTTGTTCCCTGCTGTACAATTTGGCTTGGTTCTAAAGCACCACTATAGTAGAAAAACACAAGAGGGAGATTTATTTTCTGCCTGGAGTCCCCGTTGGTTTCTTCCCAAGAAGAAAAGGACAGTCTGAACCAAAGGCAGGAATTAGTGTTTGGACAAAGTGACCTGACAAGTGAATAGGAGCAGTGGATGAGTGTCCGTGCCCAGTGGAAGTGCCCCTAGCACGGAGAGCTGAGCATCCCTCGGTGTTCCCTGCACGGTGAAATCCCCTTGGAATGACTGGGGCAGGACAGGACAGTTGACTGCACTCTGTGCCCCAGAAGAACAGAGCAGTACTAAATTAAACAGAGAACTTATCGACTGAGCCAGTTAAATTAAGTTAAACACACACTGTGTGCCTTAGTTAAGAATGAAGAGGGCACTGCACACCAGAATGGCCTCCAACAGGAACAGTTTGAGCATGCAAAAAAAGGAAGGAACTGTACAGGGATGCAGTGCTATGAAGATGCTCAGACATCTGGAGCACTTCCTCTTTAGAGACTGCTGGGAGAGCTGGGATTGTTCAGCCTGGAGAAGAGAAGGCTCCAGAGAGACCTTAAAGCACCTTCCAGTACCCAAAGTGGCTACAAGAGAGCTGGAGAGGGACTTGGGACAGGAACATGTAGTGACAGGACAAGGGGGAATGGACTCAAACTGACAGAGGGCAGTTTAGATTAGATATTAAGACAAAATTCTTTACTGTGAGGATGGTGAGACACAAGTACAGATTGCCCAGGGGAGCTGTGGATGCCCCATTGCTGGAAGTGTTTAAGGCCAGGTTGGACAGGGCCTTGAGCAATCTGGTCTCGTGGAAGGTGTCCCTGTCTGCAGCAGAGGTGGTTGGCACTGGATGATCTTGAACATCCCACCAAACTCAAACCGTTCTATGATTCTATGACCACCAGGTGCCATGAGATGGCAATGGCTGGGGGAGCGTCTGGGGATGAACACAGAGGGAAAACATGAAAGAAGAGATTATCTAGGGAGTTTTCAACAGGGCCTTAAGCCATCCACACTCTTAGAGGAAAGCCCCTGGTTTGTACAGCCAGACTTGGGCACTGCCCCTGCTCAGCACCCGCCGGCTGCTTGGCTCCGTCCCTGGAAGGGACCAAGAGGGAGCGCTTTGTCCATGGTCCACAAAATCCTTCACCACTGCTAAAGCTGTCAAGAGGGGGACAAAGTGGTCTGGGAGAGCTGGTCAAGGAGGAAATGAGAGGAGACAGCGAACCATTCTCCTGCTGTCATGCATGAGGCAGTTTCAGGGGGTGCAATGCCCAGCCATTGATTAAGTTTTCCTAGAACCAGAGATGGGAGTGAAAAGCTGCTTCTCTTCCTTAATCCTTCCTGTACCATTCAACCTCCTAGAGAAGTACAAGCTGGCATGGCTGTTTTGTGCTCAATTTAGTTGTCAGAGGTTTGCTGGCAGAGGAAATGGAGAAGTAGGAGAGTCTTGTTCAACACAGCCAAAGCAGCAAAACCCTCATTTATAGTCTGAATGTGAAGCTTGTGGTCCCTTTATACTGTGTGCCCTCTCCATTAGCTGGAAGGCAAAGCGAGCCCAGTGCCTTCAGAACTGAGGGTGACCATGTCATTCCCAGACAACAGACCACTTTGGTGAAAACCCACCCCAATGCTCTGGTAAAGACCCTTCTTCTGACACCAGCATGTGAGATCCTTCAGCAGCAGTAGCAAAACCCACACTCGCATTGTGGTTGGGGATTCACGTTGCTGCCAGAGAAATTATCTGAAGTCCCTGTGAGTAGAGGCTGAGAGGAAAAGCTCTTTTACTCCTGGGACTTCCTCTGCTTGCCTTGCACAAAGAGTGTGTGTGAACATTTGATATGCATGTGCCTTTCTAAGGAGTCACAAATACTTTGAGGATCTGGATACAGGAGAAAACAGTAATCCCTTGCTTTTCCAATGGAAATGCCAGTGATCTGCTCAGTAAGAAAAGACTGTTCTCCATCTTCTGGAGTTGTGAAGAAAAAAAAAAATATGTCAAGAAATTGGTAGATTTCAAAACTTTCAGATTATTTATGCAAATAGTAACAGTCTCTTGGGCCACTGGCACTACCTCCTGAGCCGCTCGTGGAAGGATGGCTCCTCTCTTTCAGCCAGTAACTAGAAAACCCCAGGCCCTCTCCCATGCCATTTGCCCTTTTGTCTTCCAGGTCATCCCAAAGGGAGGATCAGTTTGAGATTCCACCTTCCTAGCAAAACTAAACTGTTCATGTCTTGAATTTATGAGACAGGAAATCTACTTGGGAGGAAAGCTGGGGCTGAAACAGCCTCATTTAGGGAAATCTAAGCACAGTGTTTACACAATGTCTGGAATTAATGCAGAGAAAACTTTCAGGTGCCAACTTTGGAAAGAGAAAATGGGGAGCAAAAAGAGGCAGATACTGAGACTGTGATGAAGCTGGAAGCTCTTCCTCCAAGCTGGATGAAAGGTTGCTTTTACTGCTACTAAGAACCAGCAGCGTGCTGTACTCTCCAAGGCAAGGCCCAGATAGGATATCATTGCTCACCTACCTCTTTTGTGTCCAAGATGTGACACTATGAGGAGGTTTAATATCACCAGCTGTGTGTATTCCCAGCAGAGATAGCCTCACCAAAGATCACGGTGGAGTCTGATGCACGTGGCACACCAGCAGAAAAATGTCCTTAGCAAGAGGTTTCTTCAGTTTTGTGTCTTGTGGGAGGTGCCCGTTCCCATGAGGGGACATTGTTGCAACGGGGCCATGTGGGCACAACACATCATTAGTGTGACCCACTGTGTGGTCATTACAGAGACCCTACAGCCATGCACATGGTCCTGTGGCTCTCACCTTGAGTCTCCTGAGGCTGTTGTCATTCCTAGCTAGCGTGATGTTTTCTGTCTACCTGGAAGGATCATTGTGAAGTTGGCAGGAACCAGCTTTGCCGTGTCTCTTCCAGTGCCACCCAGTGCCCTGTTAGGTGAACCTACACACAGCATTTCTTAGGAGCACATATGTTGCATTCAAGGTGATTTTGGGTAGCAGGGTATTAACTGTTATCAGATCTGGGCAGTAACGAGCAGAGTCTGTGAAGATTTATGTCTCCATGCCTGCAGATTCTGTAACAAAACATGGCTTCAAACACTTTATTGCTTTCTGGAAAGCCATTCTTCTGAAGGGCTGAGCTGGGTCAGAGAAAGAAGGGTTGTCCCTGAATTCTTTAAGGTCTGTTCCAGCCCAAACCATTTGATGGTTCTTTGGAATCTGCTGCCAGCGTGGAAGCGCTGCAGAGATTTGCTGTTCTGCAGTCACATTCACCCCTTGTTCTGCAGCCAGAGAGGGATGATTTCTCATTGTTAAGGCTACATCTTTGCACAAACGAGGTTTCAGCCTTCTCCTGAAACAAGAAGTCAAATTCTGCAGGAGGGAAAATCTCCAGTGCATCATCCACACGCTCCAGCAGAGCAATAGGACATCGTGTGGTGGGGGACAGTGGATGCTGCCACTCAGATGAGCTTCACCTGTCCTACACAAGCCCTCTCAGAGGGTTTTCCGAGCCCCTCAATCTTTTCTTCCTCCTCCTCCATACTGGGTTTTAGTAGCTCGGATCCTAGGTGCACAGAAACAACAGATTTTGTGGTTTTCATGGGGTTTATAGTGAGCCAGGGAATTTGGATGGAAAAAGTTGTCAGTTGAAGGACTTGTTATTGACTTCCTTGGATCATGGCCCAAGTTGTCATCTTCACACCTCACATCCAAGGAGGACCTGGTTTCTCTTCTTTTGTGTTGTGCTGGTTTTGCTTCCCGTGTCTGGGGGAGTTTCACTTAAGGCTGACAGCAGCTCCAGAAAAAAGTGTACAGGATATAAGGGGACTTCATGAAGTGCATAATCACCCACCGGTCTCTAAAAATTAGATGTCTAACAGTGCTCCAGGCTCCACTGCTAGCTGACAGAAAAGGCTGAACCCCTCTTTAAAGGTTCTCAGCTGAGACATCTATTTTATAAGGAGATTAACTGCTCTTTAGAAGTTTCTGTTCCTCCTCTTGGACTAGAGAGGATTTTGAGTGTGAGCTTCGACCGGTCTCAAAGGCTCATTGTTCCCTTGAATTCAGAGGCTCCAGTGCCTGTTTGAGTGTAGCTCTGGCTTTCCATATCAAGCAGACACTTGGAGCCATGGCAGCCCAGGGCTTGGTGCTGATCCCACACCTTGGCTGAAAGGCTCCAGCTCTCATCTGCTTGCCGTAGTGGATATTTTGCAACTTCTCAGTCCTTGAAGGATATAAAAATTACAGCGGTGGGTGTTGCTAGTGGCAGACAATTCTGGTTTTCCTGAAAGAGAGCTAGTTTTGGAATGGCTGGTGGTGGGCTTCTGCTGCAGCCTGTGTGTTTAACTTGTTGCTGAAATCCATGGAGATATAATGAAAAACCAATAGAAATCAGGGGAAGATGAAAGCTGCTCTGTGGCAGATATCAGAAAAGAGATAAATGCTTGGCAGACTTTTTGTGTTCAGTAGGAGCTTTGTTCCAGATCATCTGTCTGAGCTTGTATCACTAACTGAACCCAGCACAGGACTGCTTAGGTTTTGCTGAGATTTCCTCTGGCGTCTTGCTCACTGAAAGCATGAGCGTGCAACCTTGAGCATTTTGGCTTTTCCTGTAGTGTGTGTGCAATAAAGCCAGATAAACAGTCAGACTATAACAGACTGCAACTGTTTTATTGGAAGAGAAGTCATAAAGACACTGAAAAGGGTAGAGCACAGCACCAACTTCGGGTCTCTGTGCTGGAGGACAGGGAGGAGCTCTGGAGCTCATGCCACGGCTAAAGGCACCCTGGCACCATCACCAGGGTGCATCAACAGAGCTCTCTGACCGTGTCCATACCTGCAGTGGCAAGGGGTGCTTGAGGACAGGAGGCAGCTGAGGCTTGAGGTGAAACCTCACATTATCCCTAACCTTCAGTAAGTGTTCTCTGTTTTGTGCCTTGTGCATTAAAATTGCCTCGGTGCCTCCAGTTTGTCATCCCCTGCAGCAACCCAGGCAGCCAGAGCTGCAGGGCTGCCAGGACCACATCCCTCGGTGACAAAATATCTGAGCACTTGCTGCCGTGTGTCTTCCTGATTGGGGAAAAAAAAAAAAATAGTTTCTTGTTGCAGGGATGGTTTCAGAAAAGGAGCAGGCAGGAGCAGCATCCAAGCTGCTCTGCACATAAAGATCTTACTCACAGAATGGTTAGGAAGCCAGACAGAATGGAATATTTCTCCTATTTTCTTTGCAGCTGAAAAAACATGAAAAGTCACAGGAGTGCATTTATTGCCATATTTCTGTTCCAAAGTTTGCCTTATTTAAAAAGAGAAGAAGAAGAAGAAGAAGAAGAAGAAGAAGAAGAAGAAGAAGAAGAAATAAAACTGGTTTTGCCCACCTCCCTCACTCCCCCCTCCTCCCTCCTTCCTTCCCTCCCATTTCCTGGACCTGGCTGAGGTTTTTAACTGAAAAGCCCTGAGTCCAGCACAGAGGCTGGGAGCACACAGAGGGATAATAATAAAGTGTTTGTTTGTAGGGATGACAGAGGAGCAGTCTGTAGTGTTACAGAGGACAGGAGAAACCCTCGTTTGACTCCGAAGCCTACAAGGGCATAGGATGTGCTCTCCTGATGCCCCTGCAGGGTGATGGAGTCTCCTCAGACCTCATCAAACCCCTGGTCTCAAATGCTGGTGGCTGAAAATAATCATGCTGAGATAAGGCTGGATGGAGGTGACCACATGTCCTAGAGAAACTAAAGTTCATCCCCTAGTGGGGAATAAACTGGGGACAGAAAACCAGTTGAAGAAAGAGAATCCAAGGCTAAATAAACAGAGCTGCTTGCTCAGGAGCCTCTTTATAGCCATAATTTTAGAGGAAATATTGTCTTTGGACATGCCTTTATGTCCAGGCATATCTTCTAGGTAGTGAGTGACATTTTATTAGCTGCCAGAAGCAAAATGTAAGTGTACTAAAGGCTTTCCAAAACTGAGAAAGAAGGAAGCTTAAAATGACCCATCTGCCCCTACTAAAAAAAGAAAAGAAAAAAAGAAAAAAAAAAGAAAAGAAAACAACAATTGCAACAAGGGTGATGAACATGGTCTGGAGCAAGCAAAGGCCACAGGAAAAACTGCAGATGGGACTCAATTAAAACAGACTAGAACAGAAAATGCTTTGCAGCAAGCAAGCATCCTCCGCTGTGCTGCAAAGGGGCCATCTGGCTATTTTCCACTGCACAGTCTGACTGTAGGTACTTTGTTGAACTTCCACTGTGGTGACTGTTCCTTTTCTTGCTCCCTCCACAATCTTCAGCCCTTTGAAAAGCTGGGGATGTGGTTGGAAGAGCAAGGGAAGAAACCTGTCTGCACAGAGGTACACACTTCCCTCCACACGCACTTAGATTCTCAAATAAACATACTTATGTGCAGCCAGTTTAGGACACTGCACAGTCTGAGGAGTAAAATAGAGTGGCAACGAACTTCAGTGAAAGGGACAGTTGTTCTCCGGGGTGGGGAGCTCCTGAGCCTACCAGCAATTCCCAACCCTGTCCTTTTCAGAAAGGCAGGGTTTTTTCCCTGAATTCTTCCTGGCCCGGGCTGAATTGGAGAGGGCCTTGGTTCTGTTAGAGATGGTAGGATGGCTGGAATTTTTGTGGCAGTTTGGTTGGATTCTTGTTCCTCCAGACTGCTCGGTACCCCACACAGGGACAGTCATCCTGATGCAGAGGCACAGCCGTGACCTTGTGTAACTTGTCCTGTCCTTCTCTCTTCTCACCACAAAATCTGCCTGCTCCAGCCGCTCTCCCAGAAAGTGCAAATGGAGTTTTGCAGGAAGGCAATCTGCAGGGAGGGGAGGTGTTTCTGTAGCATGGACCTGGCAGAAAGCAGTGTGTGACCATTGCTCCCTGTCTGGAGGGCTCTGCGCTGCGAGAATTATCCCCTTGCAGTGCTCCCTGCTAGAGCCTGGACAAACCTCTCTTTTCAGCTCCACCAAAGTGTGTGCAGAGCAGCTTCTCTTCAGGGGGACTTCTTCTGCCAGAAGATAAGGACTCTGCAACTGAACTGGAGTTTGCCAGCAGTGATCTGGTAGTTCCTGTGGGTTCAGGAGCTCACCTTTTTCCAGCAGCCAGAACACCTCTATGATTTTCAAAGAAGTAGCCAAAGGAGGTTATGTCCACGGGCCTGTGTTATTTATGACACACTTGGTAGGGGCACTGACTGCATTCCCAGCGCGTTTCCAAGGTCCACTCCTCTCCTTAGCCATTCACCTACAGCGGGGGGCCAATCAGTAAGATCCTGAGCAGGGGATGTTCCTGCCACTGCTCAGCCTGCTCCAGACTGTACCGTGCCTTTACTCGGTCGTGCAACTCAGCCACTTATCCTTGAGCACTTTTCCTCTGTGCCAGAGCCCACCTCAGCGAGCACACACTGATACTCCCACACGCTGAACTGCACCTTCCTGCTCCTTGGGCACAGCCCACTCAGTCTGAACCTAACCTCTGTGACAGACAGCACCCACATTTGAGCTAGCCACCCTCCTCTGCCCCGACAGCCTTTTTAGGTGTTGCTTTAGAATGGCAGGAACAACCTCCCCAGTTCCCTTGTCCGGACAGACCAGGTCTCCATCATCCACGCTGTCTGCTCACACAGACCTCCCTCTTTACTCGCTTGCTTCCAGAGCTGCTTCTTCAAGCAGCTGTTTACTCATTAATATGTGCCTGGACATCCCAGTAGAGACAACACAGAGTAGAAGTGTTGCAGCATGGAACTGCTGCCGGAACAACGGGACATTAATCAAGGGCATTCCCAGAACGGTGAATCCCAACCAGGGCTGCGTGCAGACTCGGGGTTGGATCTCTTTGGCATGCTTCAGGGGAATGAAAAATGAAGATCAACATTGCAAACAGCACCCTGAGGAGTAGGCTGGGTTTCTTACTGGCACGGACTCAACACTTTCGCGGAATACACCCAAAACATTGTTATTGTGATTTGTTAACCACTGCTCACAAGGAAAATCCATTTCCTCTGGGCTTCTGTGGGATAAGAGGAGGTTGGGTTTTTTCCTCCATAGCTAAACCAAACTGCAAAGATACTGCTGGACCCAGCTGTTGTCATATGAGGCTGTTTTTCCTTGTGGAAGATCAGCATAAAGCTTGCATAAGACTAAGAGTACATGAGCTTGTCTTAGCTTTTGGGACAAAGGAAATTTCGTCTGTTCAGGGCATTGTGTTCTGTGATGTGTACCTGATGGACAGATGAACCTGCTCTCCTCCTAGCCACAGAAATATCAACTCAGAGCAAAACCAGTTTGCTGTAGCCATAAACCCTGTAAGTCTTTTCAGCCAGCTGACTCCTGTTATATTTAAACATCTCTGTCTCCATGCTCTAGGATGTTTCTATTCTTTAGAGGTAATCCAGGTCTAAAGCTGCCTGCCTCTCTTGTCTGAGTTCATCTCATGGCAGTCAGGGCTATTCAGCTTACTTGGATTCTGGCAAAATGCAAGCCAGTGAAAGGTACCTCATCTAAGCAGCAGAAGTAAGAGTTTTTAGTTAATGCTCTAAGAGGTATCCTACTAGTGGTTAGGAGAGTGTCCTCTACCCAAATCCCTTCTGCCC
Organism: Dryoscopus gambensis; assembly: GCA_013389985.1. Taxonomy (NCBI): domain Eukaryota; kingdom Metazoa; phylum Chordata; class Aves; order Passeriformes; family Malaconotidae; genus Dryoscopus; species Dryoscopus gambensis. Next base: position 348,296 of record WEIT01015266.1, on the reverse strand, counting down.
TGCAGGATCCAGCCTGACAGAAACTCCATCACTTCCTTTGGTACCAGTTTCAGTGATCCATCACCCACTGTGCAGAATGTGGCTTTGTTTCCCATTTGAGTTTACTCAGCATATGTTTCCCAGCTATTAGTTCTGGTCATGAATTTCTGCTAGATTAAAGAGCCCTTTAGCACCAGCAGCCTCTGCTTGAAGCCTCTTGTATCAAGAGGCTCTTTGATACAGCCTCTGTATTTGTGCACAGTTGTCAACTTCTCTGTTTTTCTTTTTTTATTTGTTACAATAATTAGGTTCAAACTTCCTTCTTTCCAGTCTTCCCCCATAAAGCATTCTGCCCAGCCCTCAGACCCTTACTCGTGGATATTTCTTCACCTTTTTCTGATATCTTCATGACAGCCCAGAGATGTGCAAAGTATTCCCACCGTTCACCTCTAATGCACAGAGAGGAATTCCTGCTTGGTTTAATGTTGGATGATAGCAGCAGCTCTCCTGAGTGACTTCTTTCCAGGACTCACCATCCCATTGTCAGGCATGCATTTCTTATAAAATTTTATATTTGATCCTATTAAAATACAGTCTATTTGGAAACCCATTGGAACTGACACCTGTAGATGCCCATTAGAAATATTTCCCTCGAGGTCCCTCCGATGGATCCCGTTAGAGACGCAGCAGCCTGGCTTCTGCTGAGCCATTTTAATGGATGCACTGCTGACATTACACATCTTCATACCACAGAACCCTGAAAAATCCTAACCTTATCAAAATCTAATTACATTGTGTTGCAGCCATGCAGGCAGCTCTATCAAACAAGCTTAGAATCATGCCAAATAATAAAAGGTTGGAAGCGCCTGTTTTATACACAAGTGCCTAAACTAAGATTAGTATTACATCTATTCTTCAGTGCTTAATGAACTGAACTCTGCATCAGATTTTCCATTATTCAGCCTGGAATTTATGTCAATCAAACCAGCGCGTATTTATGAGGCTCATCACTGTGTATCTTGGCTGACTGTGGACACAGTGCTTCAGTAGTTGGGACCTGCCCCAGCGCTCCAGCACAGATTATGAACGAACATCAGTGGGCCAGCAGCTCACTCAGCCAGCTCTTGAAGGACTCCGGGGTACGGCTGCTTGGCCAAGCTGATTTCAGGCTGTTTGTCAGTAGCAGATGGTGTTTCCAATTCCCCTTGCTTTGCTGAGGAGCAGAAGGCGCTTCATTGCCCCCCACAGCCCACCCTGTGGGCATGGCCCCCTCCCACTGACCCAGTGCTGACTGCCAGACTCTTTGACCTCCTCTGGAGCAGGGCAGTCAGCTCCGAACTGCCCATCCCTGGGGGGAAATGGTGAACTCAGCTGTCATCTGCAGGAGAGGTTTGTAATACATTGTTTGTGCAGGCATCACCCCTCACCAGAGAGACACCCAGACATATGTACAGCTCCCAGAGTTCTCCCTGAGGTTAGCATTTACCTGAAATTTTATTCCCATGCACAGCAGAAAATGGGATATCTCCATTTGATCCTGTTCAGCCCTACAAACTGAAGTCTCCACACTCCCCTGCCAATGTGTTCCATCCCTGTTCTCTCCTATTTTCTGCCAGTAGAGCTGTCTCTATTCACTGGAGATAAGGTTTCGTGGTGTGTCAGGTTCAAATGAATGAGTGCATGGAGGTCAGTTTTCTCATAAGTGAAAGGTTAATGCTGAACTATAGAGGATGGGTTTTATTTTTGGCCTTTTCTTGTGCCAGTGAGGATATGTAATGGAGTTTCTACAAGGCCAATAGGCATGTACCCAGAATGTTACCTGTCAGCTGAAGTCAGCTGGAATCTTTCTAGATCACAGGACTGAAACAGGCAATATTTGGGGCTCAAAGGAAACACCAGTGATTCAGTAGGTGTGGTCCTTCCTTCTGAGTCAGGGCTGAAATGTGATGCCAAACTGTGCTGGGTTGCCAGAGGACCTGGTTTTTATTTGAAATATTGAAACCAACTTGAGTCTTTGTGGCGATTTAACATGATGTGATATTATACTGGAGGGTAATCCAGTTAGGATTAAATTAGCTGGCCTCCCTATATTGCTTCTGTCACTCAATGTCAGCAGGATGATCCTTTCTTTTCCTGAAGCCTTCAGAAGCAGCAGGTTGCTCCGACTAATTGAAGGATCCCAAGAAGATATTTTTAGGGTGGATTTAAGATGCCCAGAATCGTATCCTGTGGATTTCTTGTACCAGTTCCGGGTCCATTTGCACTTAAGGATATGCTGGCTCTCAGTGCAGGAGCATTGCACCGAAGAGTTGTAACGTTTGACTTTTCCACCATGCAGAGGGAAAATTTCCCTTCAGAGCATTTTAAGGAATAGAAAATGCTTCCAACCATCTGGCCTAAGAGCCAGTTCTGGTTTGGGATGACCAGTGAGGGGCAGCTCCTGTTCTGAGGCAAAGGCTTAGTGGATGTGATGGTCCCTGTTGAGTAAACACGTAATAGGCGTGTGAAGAGCTGTGGTAAAACTGTCTTTCTGCTCCATAGGTAAGGCTGAATCACAAGAGAAAGAGTGGGAAAGCAATATAATAAGGGATGTATGATAACACTTCAGACTGTTGTAGATAGCAGAGCATCTTATTTATTTGTCTCACGGACTTATTTCCTGAAGCAAGTGGCACTTTGAGGCAGAATCCTTCCCCAGGGACAGGCTTTCCCTGCTGGCGTGAGGAGTGTAGGAGGCTTTAGGGGCAGCTAAAAGCATTGCACTGCCCCGCAGCAGCATCCACGTCACTCAGCTGCCTGTGAACATACACAAACCCTTTCTCCCTGTGTTGTTTCTTGCAGGTAAATTATGACCACTTTACTATTAGTGTTTGTGTGTTTGCAAGTCATCACCGCAGCCGACTCTGTGGAGCTCTCAGGTACGTGTCCAGGGCATGGGAAAGCAGGACTGAGCCATGTGCTGCACTGGTGTTTGGGAAGCCAGGGAGATAGCTGCAGGCAAAGGCAGATTTGTGGGGAAACTAAGAGAATTTCAGCTTTTGAAGCATTATCAGGCGTGATCCCGCAGTGCAGGCAGCAGCCATGCTGCAGCAGGGCCCTCTGTTCCCTTCATTCCCATATCCAGCACTGGTCCAAATCTCAAAAGCAGCCGTGGTGCAGTGGTCATTGCCACGACTTCCCTTTCTAAACTAGACCAAAAAGGTCGTGTCTGAATATGTGGGTACAGGTTTGCACAGCAGATATAGGCACTGGGTCATATGGAAACACGGGATATTTTGTCCTCCATGTGTTATTGATGTAACCATTGCTCTGTTTGGGAACTGGCAGACAGTAGTGATGGCCTGGAAGTCAAGATACCTGAGCAGTCTCCCCTGCGTGTTATCCTGGGAAGCTCCCTGAACATCCCGTGTTACTTCAACATCCCAGAGGAGCAGGACGTCAGTGCCATGCTGACCCCACGGATCAAGTGGAGCAAGCTCTCCAACGGGACCGAGGTTGTCCTGCTGGTGGCCACCGGCGGGAAGATCCGGCTCAACGGCGAGTACAGGGAGGCGATCTCCTTGCCCAACTACCCCGCCATCCCCACCGATGCCACGCTGGAGATCAAGGCGCTGAGGTCCAACCACACCGGGATTTACCGCTGCGAAGTGATGTACGGGATTGAGGACAGACAAGACACAATAGAGGTCCTAGTGAAAGGTGGGATCCTGCCCTTACTCTTTTCTCCCAGGGTCTTGCTGCTTGGCCTGGGTGGGAGGGAGGAAGAGGCACATGGGTAGAGGAGGCACTGCTCTCACAGGAGTGAGCCCTTTCTCTCAGGTCGCAGATAAGGTGATGGGTGGGTGAGCAGAAGCCACGGGCCAAGCATTTATTTTAGCAGGCTAGGACCAGACTAAACAAACCAGTAAAATGACTCATGGCAGAATATGGCAAGGAAATGACTCTTGTGGCAGAAGGTGAGTTACAGAGACAGCAAGACAACATCCTTGGCAGGAGTTGGTACTGGATACACGGGGCTATTACTCAAGCGGGTAAAGCTGGAACAGAGTCTTTATCAGACATTTAATTTTTTCCAAACATTTTAGGAGATGGGATGCCCTCATCTGGAGAATTGGGCTGTTCTGGAAAAGCTTCCATTGTTGTATTGCAAAGCTTGTCCTAGTAATAGGTGGATAATGAAAGTTTTGTACAATCCTTCTCTTTTCTGTGGTTTTTGCTCTCTGTATAAGACAGGGAGACAGCTTCCAACGCAGGACTGTACAGGATGATTTATTTTTGCCTTTTTCTTGTGCCTTCTCTGGAAGGTGAGGGCTGGTGATTGTGAGTGATGGCCATCATCTTTTCCAGGCATCGTATTCCACTACAGAGCAATCTCCACAAGGTACACCCTGAACTTCGAGAAGGCAAAGCAGGCCTGTATCCAGAACAGTGCTGTCATTGCTACCCCCGAGCAGCTGCAGGCTGCCTACGAGGATGGGTACGAGCAGTGTGATGCTGGCTGGCTGGCTGACCAGACTGTCAGGTGAGAAGCCATGCAGGGAAGGGAAAGCCACAGCAATGTCGTTAGGGAAGGACTTCTGTAATGAAGCCACCAAAAATGGTTGTTAATTGCAGCTGTTGTAACTGCTGGTGTGCAGAGGGAGGTAGTGGATTGCAAGCCATTCTCTGCCAGAGGGGAATCTCTAGTAGGAAAGCAGTGACCATTGTCCTCCTCAGCTGATGGTGACAACTGAGTGGACAATGGCTTCATCCTGATCCTTCATCTTCCCTGAACAAAACCAGTGCTGTGCCAAGATGCACAGATCTGGCTAAACCAGACCAAGCTGTGCATCCCCCACTGGAGACATACCTTGTCCTGATGTCCTTGGTCAGTGCTCCAAGGACCATCAGAGTGAGGACCTTCAGAGTGAGGGCAGGACGGCACATCATCCTTCCCCTTCCTCATAACCCAGGAAAAGCCATAAATCACCCACCAGGCAGTGCCCTGCAGCTCCCTCCCAGCCTCCTGTGGCTGCCAGGGTCCTGCCCCCCACTCTTATCCACAATCTCTCCCTCAGGTACCCCATCCACTGGCCCCGGGAGCGCTGCTATGGTGACAAGGACGAATTTCCAGGAGTGAGGACCTACGGTGTCCGTGAGCCAGATGAAACCTATGATGTTTACTGCTATGCAGAGCAAATGCAAGGTGATTTGGGGCTTTTATTGTTGCTAGATACAGAAGCAGCCAAAGCCCTGATCATGCCTAGACTGAACAACAGCAAATAAAAAGGCAAAGGGCCCAGAGAAAAGACAGGTTAAAGCTGGAAAAGCACATACCCCGGCCAGGCCAGATGTTCTCTACAGTCTCTTTATTAGACCTTGGACAATTTTAATGTCAAATGACTAATGCAGTACAGAGGGTGGAGTCCGTCTAACCTCCACCAGACTCCACGCCATCCTGCCTGGTCAGCCATTTGAGTGTGTGACATTCAGAGGTGTCAATCACTCGTGCTATGACTGGGATCCATTGAAATATTCAGCACAACAGAACTGCGACTGCCCTTTATCTCCCTCTTGCCCTGTGGCTCCAGCTGGTGTGGTGTGCTTTGCTCCAGTCTGCATTTGGTCTGTAAGACCCTTTCTTCTGGTCTTTACAAAGTCACCAACATGGAGTTGCATTTCACCTCTAATACACAGGATTCCTCATCTTATCCAAATTCTCAGGAGTGGGAAGGGGATAGAAAGGGAATTGGGATTAAATTCTACAGGTAATTCCCGTACTAACGGGTGGTGTGATTGCAGGCAAAGTCTTCTATGCCACTGCCCCGGAGAAGTTCACCTTCCAAGAAGCTTTTGACAAGTGCCGCAGTTTGGGAGCACGCTTGGCCACCACGGGAGAGCTGTACCTGGCCTGGAAGGACGGCATGGACATGTGCAGCGCGGGCTGGCTGGCCGACCGCAGCGTCCGCTACCCCATCTCCAGAGCGCGGCCCAACTGCGGGGGCAACCTGGTGGGCGTGAGGACGGTGTACCTGTACATCAACCAGACGGGGTACCCGCACCCCGACTCCCGCTACGACGCCATCTGCTACAGCGGTGAGTGCCCGGGGCTCTGGGACTCAGCAGCGCCTCTGCGCACCAGCCAGCAGGAGCTCCCTGGCCAGAGACAACCTCTTGCTTCTTTGTTGGGTTTTAAAAAAAAAAATGAGAGGGGGAGAAAGGCGGTTTGGCAAAGGAATAAGTCCTCCATTCGTGTTCAGGAGAAAGCAGATCCAGTAAGCTGCTTGACCTGTGCATGGGGGGCTCCGCTTCTCTCCAGTCCTCCCACACCCTCCTGCTTTCATAGCTCTCCTGGAGACATGAAGCAGAGCTCAGGTGCTTCATGTACAAGACTTTGAATGCTGGAGACGAAGCGAAGGAGAAGGAGAACAGGTCTGACCCTGAAGATGTGTGTAGTGATGAGATGTGATGTGGTACAGATGCGTGACTGAGTTTCCATGGTGGGATAAATCCAAAACTGACGCAGTCTCTAGGAATCGTGGATCAAAACTGCACCCAGGAAGTCAAGAGCATCCCAGCTGTTCCCCCTTTCTTCTAACTGCACACTTCTCGCTGCAGCAAGAAGAGGGGAGAACACAGTGATATAGGGTCTATTCAGGGCAGCCAGAGGCCAGCGTTCAAATAGGATTGTCATGGTTAAAAAATCAGTATTTTAAAATATGTGTTGAAATCCTTCTGATGAGATCTGTTGTGCCCAGATCTATCTCCCAGACCCTTGGAGGTACCCAGTTATGTGGCCAAGTTAAAGACTGGTCCACCAAGCCACAGCCTTCTGGTTATCTCAGGGTTTACCCCTGAAACTGCTGCATATGGTCAGTCCTTGTCTGAGCATCTTTATAGAAATCTCTGAATCCCTTGAGATCTGAAACGTAAGGGCTAAAATGAACTAGCAGGAAAATGGAATTGTACATGGAGCAGGGAAAACAGTATTAGAGGAAAACCCAGGCACTTTCTCATAGTTTTTCCCTCCCCAGCCAACACCTGCCTTGCTGCATATCCGAGATGTGACCCACCCCTCCCTTACCTGCCCTCACAGTTCTGTTTCATGCGGCTCTGTAAACCACTGTCCTTGTTGTCAGCTGAGCTGCTCAGTGCCACATTAGCACGTTCTCCTAGACCCAAGGGATGTGACTTGAGAAGAAAAGTGATTTGGGAGGGGAAAGGAGGGAGATGTTTGAATGTATTTGGAACAGCAAGTGGCCTCGGCTGTCCTGGCAGTGGGGTTAGGATGCTTATATGGGATGAGCTGTTAAGTCACGACCTGGGCAGAGCAGAAGGAGATCGCGATCCTGGTGATGCTGAGCGTGAGGATCCAGTTGTCCTTCACCCACGGCTCAGACAGATGTGCAGTGGAGGTTACCCAAGCTCCCCGACCTCCCTCCGCCCACCTTAACTTCCTTGCAGCAGGCACTAGAGGTCAGTACAGACTTGGATATGGGCAAGGTGTTCCCGGGAAGGAGAACTGGCAGGAACGCGGGGACTGTCCCCACTGAATAACCAGATTTGGAGCACGGAGTGGCTCAGTGCCTCGTGGCCATGCCCTCCGTGCTGAGGCGTTGTAGAGAGCCACGGTGGAGGAAGGAAAACCATTTCTTCTACCCAACTGTCATGATTTTTCTAATCCACTCAGAGCCAGCAGATACCCAGCTGCTTCTCGGAGGCAGCACCAGCGCAGTTCACCTCGTCTGACATTATCCTCTCTGATTGCTGCTTTCTGTCCTGATACAGGGGACGACATTGAGAGCCTGATCCCGGGGCAGTTCGTTGATGAGACAGGGAGCGAGCTGGGCAGCGCTTTCACTGTCCAGACTGTCACCCAGACCGAGGTGGAGCTGCCTCTGTCACGCAATGCCACGGAGGAGGAGGCCCGCGGCAGCATCGCCACCCTGGAGCCCATTGAGATCACCCCCACCGCCACCAGGCTGTACGAGGGCTTCACCACCCTGCCCGACCTCTTCACCACCGCTGTCACAGCAGAGACAGCTGCCACAGAGGAGGAAAATGTGACCAGGGAGGATGTCACTGTGGTGTGGACTGCACCTGAAGAGGCCACCACCATAGACTTAGGCACTGCCATCACCACCATAGCCTTAGGCACTGCTGGTACCACCGAAACGGCAGAGGTGAGCTCGGTGGAAGAGTTCATGGGGGTGACTGCCACACCTGGACTGGAGTCTGCCTCGGAGTTCACAGTGGAAGATCAGCTTGTGCGAGTGACAGCCGCCCCCGGTGCCGGTCACCTCCCCGAGCAGCCCATCTCCCCCACGGGTAAGTCACCAGGGCTCCAAGAAGCCTGAAGGTCAGTTCACTCTGGAGGTAACCATTCAGCTGAAAACAGCCTGATTTTCTGCCATCACAGAGGGCACCCGGGTCCCTGGAGGTGCACTGGCCTGTTTGGGGCCAGATGCAAGATGAGCGCGTCCATCACAGTAGGGCAGGAGGGGAGAGGAGAAGGCTGTGAGCCACTCCATCATGTGATGACCAGGGCTCAGGCTGCAGTGACTGCATCTGACTCCAGGAAAGGGGAAAGTCAAGGAAGGCCTTAGAGGAGGGCTACACAGATCCCCAGAACATAATCCTCAGTGGCAGCAGAGCTCCATGAATGAGGCATCTCCATCACAGGCACTTTGAGAGGGCCTAGCCCTTGCACTGGTTTTTGGAAGACCCTTTCTGGTCACACATCTCAGTGCAGGGGTGTCCTGTACCTGCTGGCTCACCACACGTTCTCTTTGCCCAGGTGTGGTGTTTCACTACCGAGCAGCCACCAGCAGATACGCCTTCTCCTTCGTCCAAGCCCAGAAGGCCTGCCTGGAGAACAGCGCCGTGATCGCCACCCCCCAGCAGCTCCAGGCTGCCTACGAGGCTGGCTTCGACCAGTGTGATGCTGGCTGGCTGCGGGACCAGACAGTCAGGTAAAGTTACACTGACTTGGGGAACACACCCCTCAAAATGACAATTCAGCCATGAAATTGAGGCGTTACTCTGGTCTCTCCTGCTGCTCTCATCATCAACATCGAAAACTTTGCTGACCCAGGGTTGTCTCCAGTCCATGATATTCAATGGCCAATAGATGTGTTCTTGTCCACTTCTTTTCCTCATTTCCTCACCTGTGTATACATCTTGCCCCAGTGAGCCCTCCTGGTGCATAGAAGAGTAGCAGGAAATTTGTATTTATTGCCTTGAGCTGCAAGTGGGCTTGTCTCTAATTCACACTGGGGGCCCTGAGCACCTCCAACAGTGAAGAGTTCACGTCCTGCTCCCAAGCACGCTGAGGTTCTTCAGTCCTGGGTACATAGGGTTGACCTTGGGTTACCTCCTCTCTTCTTTTTTTGGTAGATATCCCATTGTGAATCCCCGAAACAACTGCGTGGGAGACAAAGAGAACACTCCAGGCGTGCGGTCATACGGCATGCGCCCGGCCTCGGAGACCTACGATGTGTACTGCTACATCGACAGGCTCAAGGGTACGTCCTCCCCCTTCCCTTGAGCGCTGCTGTAGAGCAAAAACATGCTCCACACCTCCCCCTCTGTCTGTAGACGGCTGGGATGCAGGGATTCACCCTTTTTTCTCTCCCATCCCTCAGGCGACGTGTTCTTTGCAACTCAGCCAGAGCAGTTCACCTTCCCAGAAGCCCAGCAGTACTGCGAGAGCCAGAACGCCACGCTGGCCTCTGTTGGCCAGCTCCACGCTGCCTGGAAGCAGGGCCTGGACAGGTGCTACGCGGGCTGGTTGGCCGACGGCAGCCTGCGCTACCCCATCGTGAGCCCCCGCCCCGCCTGCGGCGGGGACACACCGGGCGTCAGGACCCTGTACCAGCACCACAACCAGACGGGCTTCCCCGACCCGCTGTCCCGGCACCACGCCTTCTGCTTCAGAGGTACCATCCCAGCCCCCGCAGGGTGCAGAAACCTGTCTCCTCAGGGAAAGGGGTTTCAAAAGAGAGGCTGGGCATGTTGGGGTGCCGGTTTGGGTGAGGCACTTCACCGGCATCTTGGACTGTGAATTTTTGGGAACTCCCTTCAATGCCTTTTTTGTTCCAGCTCTGCCTCCTGTGGAGGAGGAGGAGGTCACCCCATTCTTTGAAGATGTGCTGGCCACACAAGTGATCCCTGGAGTGGAAGGGGTGCCCTCTGGGGAGGAGGTGACCATGGAGACGGAGTCTGCCACTCAACCTGAGAATCAGACAGCCTGGGGAACAGAGGTCTTTCCAACCAATGTGTCACTGCTCTCAGGTGGGTTCAGAGCTTCCTTGTAGCCTCTGTCATGCTGGGCTGGTGGTGTAGGGTTGGGACACTCCCAAAATATAAATAATTTCCCCAGCTCCTTCTCTTTGTTTGCTCTTTCTTTTCCAGTGAGTCCATCTGCTTTTCCTCCAGCTACCATAGTACCAGAGGAAACAAGTACCAATGGTTCCGTCAGTGACGTGTCAGGGGAGGTGACTGAATCTGGAGAGCATCAAGTCAGTGGTGAATCTTCGGCATCCGGGTGGGTACCTGGAGTCCCAGATACGAGCAGAGAACCAACTTCTGGAGTTTTTGAACTTAGCGGAGAGCACTCGGGCATTGGAGAGAGCGGATTACCAACAGTAGACCTGCATGCCAGTGGCTTCCCACCTGGAGAAAGTGGGCTGCCCTCAGGAGACATGAGTGGTGTGCCTTCTGGCGTGGTTGATATCAGCGGCCTGCCTTCTGCAGAGGAGGAGATATCGGTGTCTATTTCAAGGATACCAGAAATTAGTGGGATGCCATCTGAAGTGGAAAGCAGCGGGCTGCCTTTTGGAGTGAGCGGAGAAATCTCTGGCACTGAGCTAGTCAGTGGCACGTCATCTGGAGAGGAAAGTGGACTCACCTCTGGTTTTCCCACCGTCTCTCTTGTGGATACCACATTAGTGGAAGTTGTAACGACAGTGCCAGAACGGCAAGAGGAGGGAAAAGGGTCCATCGGAGTCAGCAGCGAAGGAGATCTGTCAGGGTTCCCATCCTCTGAGTGGGACAGCAGTGGTGGAATCCAAGGCTTACCCTCTGGAGCTGAGCCCAGTGGGGAGCCCTCTGGGGTACCCGAGCTCAGCGGGCTGCCCTCGGGAGGGTCTGAGTTTAGCGGGTTGCCCTCAGGACTGGATGCCAGTGGAGAAACATCTGGGACACATGAGATCAGTGGCCTGGTGGACCTAAGTGGCCTCACCTCCGGTATTGATGGAAGCAGCGAGGCCTCTGGCATTACCTTTGTAAATGCCACTCTGGAGGAAGTGACAACAACCCCACCAGTTACAGGAGCAGAAGCAAAAGAGACTTTGGAAACCAGTGGATGGCCTTCGGGAGGTGAAGATGTGTCAGGCATGGTATCTGGGAGTTTAGACATCAGTGGTGAGCCTTCTGGGCATGTAGACTTTGGTGGGAGTGTTTCTGGAGTGCTGGAGATGAGCGGATATCCGAGTGGAGGGACGGACAGCAGCGGAGACATCTCTGGAGTTGATGTCACCAGTGGTCTACTGTCTGGAGAGGAAAGTGGACTCACCTCTGGTTTTCCCACTGTCTCTCTTGTGGATACCACTTTGGTGGAAGTTGTAACACAGACGTCAGTGGCTCAAGAAGTGGGAGAAGGACCATCTGGGATGATAGAAATCAGTGGTTTTACTTCTGGAGACAGAGGACTCTCTGGAGAAGGGTCTGGAGCTGTGGAGACTAGTGGGTTTCCTTCAGGGGCAGGAGACTTGAGTGGAGAGCCATCTGGAATCCCATACATCAGTGGAGACTTTTCTGGAACCATAGATCTAAGTGGACAGTCTTCAGCAGTGACTGATGTTAGTGGGGAGGCCTCAGGGCTTCCAGGAATCACTTTGGTCACTTCTGATTTAGTAGAAGTGGTGACAAGACCAACAGTATCACAGGAACTGGGTGGGGAAACTGTCACATTTCCCTATGGTTTGGGGCCAAGTGGTGAAGCCTCTGCATCTGGTGAACTAAGTGGGGAAACATCTGCGCTGCCAGAAGGTGCTCCAGAAACATCAACATCTTATGAAATCAGTGGTGAAACATCTGCATTTCCTGAAACTGGTATAGAAACATCCACGATTCATGAAGTCAGTGGGGAGACATCTGCATTTCCCGAATTTAACACAGAAACATCAACAATTCAAGAAATCAGTGGGGAAACCTCTGCGTTTCCTGAAATTTTCACAGAAACATCCACGAGTCAGGAAGCCAGAGGTGAAACATCTGGCTATCCTGAGATTATCATAGAAACATCCACAGATCAAGAAGTGAGTGGAGAAACCTCTGCATTTCCTGAAAGTAGCACAGAAACATCCACAAGTCAAGACATCAGTGGGGAAACATCTGCATTTCCTGAAATTAGAATAGAAACATCCACAAGTCAAGACATCAGTGGGGAAACATCTGCATTTCCCGAAATTAGAATAGAAACATTCACGAGCCAGGAGGCCAGGGGTGAAATATCTGGCTATCCTCAAATTAGCATAGAAACTTCGACAGTCCACGAAACCAGTGGAGAAACATCTGCCTTTCCTGAAATCAGCATAGAAACTTCCACAGTGCATGAAATTAGTGGAGAAAGTTCCGCATTTCCTGAAATTAGAATAGAAACATATACAAATCAAGAAGCCAGGGGTGAAACATCTGCCTACCCAGAAATTAGCATAGAAACTTCAACAGTCCATGAAACCAGTGGGGAAACTTCTGCATTTCCTGAAATCAGCATAGAAACTTCGACAGTCCATGAAATCAGTGGGGAAATGTCCTCCTTTCCTCAAATTAGCATAGAAACTTCGACAATCCATGAAACTAGTGGTGAAATATCTGTATTTCCTGAAATTAGAATAGAAACATCCACAGGTGAAGAAGTTCGAGGTGAAACATCTGCATTTCCTGAGATTAGCATAGAAACTTCTACGGTCCATGAAATCAGTGGGCAGACATCTGCATTCCCTGAGTTTAACGTAGAGACACCAACAAGTCAAGAAGCCAGGGGTGAAACATCTGCCTATCCTGAAATTTTCATAGAAACATCCACAGTTCAAGAAGTCAGTGGGGAAACTTCTGCGTTTCCCGAAATCAGCATAGGAACACCCACAAGTCAAGAAGCCCGAGGTGAAATGTTTCCTGAGATCAGCATAGAAGCATCCACAGTCCATGACACCAGTGGGGAAGCATCCACATTGCCTGCTGCTAACATCCAAACAGCTGCCACATCTTTGGCCAGTGGGGAGCCCTTTGGTACTCCTGAGGAGAAGGAGATTCCTGACGCAACATCTGGAGCTGTGACACACTCGATCGCAGGCGTTTCGGGGGAAACGTCTGTCCCAGACATTGTAATTAGTACCAGGACTCCAGATGTTGAACCAACACAGGGGCTCAGGAACCCTGAAGAGGCTCAGCTTGAAATGGAGCCTTCCCCTCCTGCGGTGTCAGGACAAGAGACGGAGACAGCTGTTGCTCCAGACAATCCCCATCTGCTGGCCACCACCACTGCTGCCCTGCCTCAAGTTTCACAAGAAGCAATTGACGCATTAGGACCCACTACAGAAGGTAACATATGTCTCATATGGAAGGGAAGGCTTTGTGGAAGGGAAGGAGGGGGCATAGCTGTCACTTTTTTTGCTTTTTATAGAGCAGAGAACATTAACACGGAAGCAGACTTGAGCAGAGCATTGTTCTGATGGAAAGCCAAAAACACGGGGTTTTCCACAGGTCATGATAGTAGAATCGTAGAATTATTTAAGTTGAAAAAGACTTTCATGATCATTGAATCCAACCATTAACCCAGCACAGCCAAGTCCACCACTAACCCATGTCCCTCAGTGCCACCTCTACCCATCTTTTAAATCCCTCCAGGGATGGTGACTCAACCTTTTCCCTGGGCAGCCTGTTCCAATGTTCCACAGAATGGCTCCACCTGCCAGAGATTTCCACCCTGCATGCAGCTGAGAAGTTGGAGAAGATGGGCTGCAAGTCTCAGTCCTGTTCTGTTTCTCTTTCCGTGGTGGGCTGACCTGCTGCCTATAGCCCCAAGTATTGCTCAGCGTGTGGGTACCCTCTGGTCTGTGTCTTGTGCTGCTCTCTGCAGCTAGAACGGGACAAATGTGTGAGGTAATGCTAGCTTTACCTCATCACTAGCTTTTGTCAGCTCTGTTGATAAACGCCCTTCCCTCCACCCTGCCTTTTTAGTGTTTTAGTGCTCTGTCTTTGGTAGGGCCCCTTGTTGCCAAGTACAAACAGACACAATATTTAAGCCTGATTAACCATTTATGGTGAAAGCACTCTCCTGGCATTCTGACGAGCGTTCCCCGAGCAGAGTTCACATGCTGTGAAAGCATTAGTGCACTACAGTGGGAAGAAAAACAAGATGCAAGGCATTGTGCCTCTTGGCCAAGGGAGGTGCCCAGCCCTGGTAACACAGGATGTCCTGCAGCATCCCTGGACACAGCTTGGTTTCCCTTTGCTGCCATCAGGAGCTGGCACCTGGGGACAAGCCTTGTTTGAAAGCCATCAGTGCTTGTGCTGTTGTATGAATGTCCTGCATGTGCTCAGTTCTCAAAGGGCCGATGTTGCTTAAGTATGGTACAAAATGTATGTGCAAAGAGATTGGCTCAGTTCCTTCTAGCAAAAGTGTCATCAATTCCAGCCCTTCCCACGTTACCCCCTAAACGGCTTCTTTTGGGTCAATTTACACCGGCATAGCTAGCTCTGGGCTCAGTAAGGGTCTGTAAGTGCAGGGCTTTGTGAAGCTCAGCCTGGTTTCTAACGTCATTTCCATTCCCAAAGTGTTTCCAGTGAGTCACTGCACTTCCCTTTTTGTCACTTCTCTCCCTCTGAGAGCACAGGTAATCACAAACCTTTGTTCAGTCCTGCTCACAGCACATCTGCAGTCCCCTCTCTCTGTGCTGAGCAGCTGCCCCGGGGATGCTGCAGGAGTGGGTGAGGGCAAACCAGCAGGGTCATTCCCACAGCCCTGATCCAGCCTGGCACAGCATCCAGGGCTTGGCAGGGTGCTGCAGAAGTTACGGACCCAAAAACCCCTCTTGCAAAAGTAGGCTCTGCTTTTGGTCCATGCCCACTGCCATGTCCAAGCTCAGAGACAAAAATAAGCCAGCAAAGGCAGCATTGAGGGGGAAGAAGGAAGCCAGTGAGGATCAGTAAAAATAAAATTAAAAAAAATTAAATATTGGCCCCAAAATATGGTTTTATTCCACTGCTTTTTCTTTTTAAAAATTAACCACAAAGCAATTGCCAGATTCCTCAGACCATTTGTTAGCCTACATTTTTGTGAAGTATTTTGAAAGAAAACCATGTGTTCTGCAGCTCATGTGTGAAGAATCTTGAAAAATGTTCTGAAATTGGAATATGTGTATTTGCAAGTCACAGAGAGGACAATGTAGCAGCTGGGGTTTCTTAGCAGGTGACAGCAGGAGGTAAGCAACAACTGCATGAAGTTTAATTGTACACTTCATAAATTAGAAATAGGCTTGAGTACACGTGTATGGCTGGTACTCCTACCAGGGAAGATACTCTAGGATAAAATTTGTCTTTTTATTGGTAAACTTTACTACAATGTCCCTACAGGGTTAAGTGCAGTCCTGGTCAGGGTGTGAAGGAAGCTCATCCAGGTGGCAAAGAAGTGTGTTGACCATGAACTCAGGACACCCCTGCAACAAGGCAAATCTCTTTTAGAGAATTACAGCAAAGAGATGACAAAAGAAGAGAACATTTTCAAAAAGAGGAATAAAAAGAATCCTCAGTTTCCTTTTTTGAGCTGTTAGTTTTTACAGAGCTCTGGGGATTGCGAACATGGAAAGTCTACAAGGAAGAACCGTAGGCTGGATCCCAAAATGCCATTTCCCATGTTGTGGCTGCCTTTTCGCTTGAAGCTTCCCAGTATTGAAAATTAGCTCTTGCAAAAAAAGAAAAAAAAAAAAAAGAAAATAAACCCACAAAAACAAAACAGTTCTTGTAAAAATAATCAGTCCTTATATCCATGCCTTGTGCTGTGCTCAGGGTTTGTAGGGTGCAGTGGGTGCCCACGAAGTGCAATGGATTCTGACTGACATTAATGTGAAGCTGGTTCAGCTTTACGGGAGCTCAGGGTGAGGA
Organism: Dryoscopus gambensis; assembly: GCA_013389985.1. Lineage (NCBI taxonomy): Eukaryota > Metazoa > Chordata > Aves > Passeriformes > Malaconotidae > Dryoscopus > Dryoscopus gambensis. Next base: position 332,171 of record WEIT01015266.1, on the reverse strand, counting down.
ACAGGAAGGAATCTGGCTTTTGCCCTCTGGCCCTGGTGTTGGAGGGTTCCAGTTAGATCCAGCAGTCTACTTAGTGGGATGATTCAAGAAGAATATTATTCTGCTCTGCTGTAGCCTAAAAGCATCTCTAAAAGCCAGAGACAGAAGACCAAAGATTAACACTTGGAGTGCCAGTGTGGTTTTGGATTTAACCAAAGTGAAGGCTGTGCATGTCCATGTCTTTAGTCAGCATTTGATTCCTTCAGGAGGACAGGAACCCCGCAAGCTGAAAGAATTGTCCATAGGCTTGGCTTCCTCACCTGGGGTTTTGCCAACTCAGTGGGTCTTTTTGCTTCTGGTAGCATTTGAAGACAAATAATTATTAGCTGACAAAACATGCTGGCACTTCAGTGAAAGGCTGCGGTTTGGAGCACTCCGACCAGTCAGTGACTTAAAAACTTCGCTCCAGTTGTGGGGGGAAAGAGAAATGTGCTGAAATGGCATCTATTTATGTTAAGTTTTGCTTGTCTCTGGTGAAACAAGTCCATGAAGTCTGTTGCCCATGGCCCCACATAGCAGAAGGTTAGAATGGAAATGAGGAAAGGTCTTAATGGGCTTTCCTCATACTTCACCTCCTGGAAGTATGAGGGATTGAGTTGTGTTGGTCCAGAGAAAATCATCCAGAAAAAAAATGTCAAGAAAATATCCACCTGATTCAGAACGTTTCACCCAATGTGGAGTGCACATTATGCTCTCAAGAAGGAGATGGAGGTACCAGTCCTGGCTGAGAGGCACAGGCCCTTTGTGGCTGAGCAGATGATTTGATGTCTCCTGGACAGACTGTCTGCTTTGCATCAGAAGTTAATTTGCTTAAACAAAACCTTCCTCTGCAGAGGTAACCTACAGTCTTGGACAAGGGTTATTTACATGTCCATTTACTTTTACACATAACATTTTGGAGATAGAAATATCCAAATTTCCTGAGCTCTTCTTCTGTGAGAGTGTTGGACAAATTGAAGGTTCCAGCAGATCAACAGGTCCTCCTGAAAACTTGATATCTAGTAGAAAAGAGTGTTTTAAAGCTGCAGCAATGCCTGCCCCTTCTGCTGCATGAAGATTCGGTTCAATTATTTAGTTAATTATTTTAATTATTTAATTGCTCATTGTAAGTCAGTAGCTGGCTATGTGATGTTCAATACTAGCATTTAACTTAAAATGTGAGAGAACTGGTTTCCCCAACTCCTTCTATTCTTTTCTTCTAGGAGTCACCCTTCAATGGCTCCAGTGTTTTTCTTTGATGTTTGAACTATCAGATCGGTAGTTCAAACTTCCCAGCAGACTCTGGAAAGCAAATTTAATTTGTACCTGGATTTTTTTTCCCCAGCCTCTAGGAGATAATTATCTATTTGGTCTCTGATTCCCTGTTTGGATAATTGCACTTACAAGGAGGCCTGTAAAGAAAGGGTGAGAGGCACAACAGGCACTGTTGGGCATCCTGAAAATGCCTTGCCCTTCTCTCCGACCTTTTCTGCTCTGTAGAACAAAAACAGGAGAGTATAGAAATATTATAGAACATATTGCTAAACCTGTTACTCACAGCTTCAGGTAAACTACAGTTTGTTAATGGTTTGAGTGATAGCATCCTCTCTGCCCACCAGCTGCTTCTCCTTAGCTGATGTTTTAAGCACAAAGCTGACTTTGTTTCATGGATATTCTTGCTCATCTTCCATATAGGCAGCCATGGAGACAAATGCACAGACTGCACTGTTTTGGGAAATGCTAGCATTGTTTCTGGTATTGTTGTCTCAGCTTGAGATGAAGCATTTTAAAAGCATTTCATTCTCACCACTGACACTGCATGTTCACTTGTACGTGCCATTTGCCTTCTGAGCAAAACCAGAGCCAATCTATTTTTCTTTCTTTTCTTCCAGGTTTCTCTTTCCAATTTCCATGATCTAGTACAACAAATCTTTTCAAAGGCATTGGGAGAATCATAGAACCATAAAATGGTTAGGGTTGGAAAGGACCTTAGAGATGATCTAGCTCAAACCTCCCTCTCACCATGGGCAGGGATGACAAGAATACTTCTCTTGTTTTTAGTTGCACCAAAAGAAAATTATTCTGACTAAATATAGTGTATATCTGGCAATGGAGAAGAAATCTTAGGAAGAAAATGATGAAACAAATTCAAACTTTGCATCGCAGCTGTGTAACTCCCCTTGCTTTCTCTAGCCAACAGTTTACATCTTCCAGATGAAAGACCTGGTTTACATTGGCTATTTTGTTTTAAATGATTTCTTTAAAAAAATCTAAAAGTTAGACTTCGGGTCCTGTTAGTAGCAAAAAATAGAAACAGTTGTGACAGTAGAACTGAGGAATTTTTGCAGCTTCTGGGCAATATTAAGTGCAGTACAAACTCTCTTTAGAAGAGTTGCTACTTCTGCATCATCTTTAAGGAGTGAGTTAAAAACATGTTCTAACTGGGTTTCCTATTCTTGGCACCACGAGGCGTTTTCTCCCCGTCTTTGTTTCACAGATGCAGCTCTTGAAATCGAGGGCTGCCTCCCTCCCGCATTCCTGGACTATCGCTGCCCTTTGTTAGCGCGGGGTGATGATAGCAGTGGTCTTGTCTCCTTGTCAGCTGATAAGCGCTTGAGCTGCACCGCAAAGCGGGGCTGGCTCTTTGGATGGCTGCTCACCCAAGCAAATAAACAGCTCGTGTCTAAGATCCTGGACTGTCGAGGTGCCTGGCAGTCCGTGCCGAGCAGAGCGGGCACACCTGGTGTGCTGCAGGCTTTGCAGCTGGCTGAAGAGGTGTGCAGTCATTTGCTGACCTCATCCAGCCCTAAACAATGTGGAAGTGGACACATTTACAGTATATAAAAAAGCTATGAAAAAAACCCACTAAGTGTTGTGCGGCAGATGCAATTTTATTTTTATTTTTAATGGAGTTCTCACCTCCTGTAAATTGTGTTTGTGGCTTAGATGCCATATCCGAGAAACACCCACAAACCAGCTTGCCAGGATTTCCAGAGGCAACGTCATTGCCAATTTTACCATTTAGACCTTTCTTAAATACCTCTGAGATCCAGATTTTCTGGGAGGACCAGAATCAGCAACACTTTCTCCAACCTGACAGATGTATTTGAGTTTTCCGATATCAGCTTGGTGAGGTGATTCTACATCCAGACAGAGAGAGGGTCACTGCCTCAACAGCCCAACAGGCTGAAGGGGAGTTTGGTGTTTATGATCATCACATGTTTAAAACATCTTGTGTCCAGCCATTTATAGCACAACTTGGGGAAAAAAAAGTCATGTCTGTGTCTCACTTGTATTTGTTGTTTTTCCAACATTACCCACAAGTACACACCCTTTCTCTATGTGTCATATATAAATATACATATATATATGGAGAGATACGTAACATATATTATAATCAGAGATTTGTTTTTACTGCCTATACAATATGTGCAACCATATTATATGCGATATCTGTAAAAGGAAACTCTGTTCCAGTCTTATTTCCCAGCTGGAAATTCGTGGCAATGACTTTGCACATGTGTGCCTGCTCCCCCCTCCTCCAAGATTAGGGATGGCAGCACACAGCAGGTCTCCTGCATCTCAGAAGAGTTCTTGGACACGCCAAGTCTTATTCCACATGGCTGAAGACAGCTGAAGGCTCATTATCCCCCGCTAAACATTCAGCTTTAGCTCTCGTGTGTTCTTCGCTCCCACCTCTGCAGTGTTCTTTCCACTTCATGGAGCCTGACGAATGAAGGAAAGCCTTTCCTTACGTGTTCAGCTGGAGCCCACTGGAATCAGCATGAACTTCTGCTGCCACTGCTGCTGGGAAGCCCAAAGGGCCTCTTGAGTTGCAATCACTCCTCAGGATGCCTCGTTTTTCTTTATGCTCTCTATCTTCTAGGAACTCCAAGTGTGACTAATAAGCAATACTCAGCCAAGTTCAGCTCCTCTATTCTTCCTCTAGGCTTGTGACTCCCATTTTGTTCTGGAAAGTCGCAAAGTATTTACCAGTATCATGGAAACAGGAATTCTCTTCATGTTGTAGTGAATAAAGAAATCCAGAAAACTTTCGTGACATTTAGAAGGGCAATCCAGAGTGAAAAATTTCTTCCCTCAGAGAACTGCAAAACTGGAATAAGAGGCTCATCAGCCATCTGAAGAATGATTTCACTGCTCACAGTGATACAGCCTAGAGTAAAGATGACAATCTCCTTGCTCCAAAGCACACACAGATTTACCATCCAAGGTCAGAAAGGATTTTTTCCATCACTTAGGCACGTTACAGAACATGTCAGCTTTGAGATGACGTATCAGACCTTGGCCACTGAGTCACTAGACGGCCACAGGGGGTATAATGCCCATCTGCTCTCTTGTGCCTGGGGACACTGAGCAGCTGGGCCTCAGCTCCAAGAAAACAATATCCAACCAAATACACCCCAGTCAGAAGATGAACGCAGATCTTGGGGAGTTGCTGCTCTGCTCTGCTATTTCCACAGCCAGCATGTTTATCATCTTTGAATGTTTCCTCACTAACCCTGTCACCCACAAGAAGAGCATGGAGTTTCAGTCATCACTTTCAAAGCCTTGCATTTCTCCTGAGTGTGAAAGAAATGCTGTCTCACATGAGGATCTTACCAGACATCATTTAACCCAACCTGAGTGGATGCGTTCCCATTTTCTTCCTTAGTCTTCCTCCTTGTTTCTGAGCTGAATGCATCTGAAATCTTTCCATTCCGAATGACCCTTCTTCTGATTCCAAAGCTCTCTCCACCAAGATGGAGTCCACAGCTGGAAAAGATTTACCAGCTTCTTCCCTCCCCATCACAAGCAAAAAAGCACATAGTGGGGGTGGGTCTGGAGAGCATGGCACTGCACTTCAGTATCCCTCACCGAGGAAGAAGCACCCATAGTCAGATCTAAGATCCTCAAAGAGAAAAATTGAGGGTCTCTGAACCACCTTTGAACCCACTTTTTTTCTTCTCTTCACTTTCTTCATCTTCCCTGAGAAGAGACTTCTCGACGTAGACCTTCATCTAAATTATGGTTAGGAAGAAACTGTTAGTGAGGATGGGCAAGCAGGAACACTGCTTAGGAGAAGAAGCTTTATTTGAGGATGTTTCCATCACTTGTGAGAATTCCACATTCTTCCTCATAGACCTTGAGCTGGTGGAGACACAGACACACGTTTGCATATTTGATGCATCAGGCAGAGACAGCGGACAAGGAAGAGCTCCCACAGCAAGTGCTGTGTGTTGGATACATCTTGCTGAGCATGTTCTGGTATCTTCAGAGTGGTGTTCAACCCTCAGAAAACCAATGTCTCCCTTATAGGGTGGGTTGGGTCTCTTGCCTTCATTCTTCCAGCAGCAGCAGTGGCAGTACGTTATAAAACACAACTCTCCCAAGTGCCCCCAAAACAGCTGATATTCCCTCCTAAACAAGCAAGGAAGCAAGTTCTCCTGTTGGTGGAGTTGCCTGCCCAGAGCCCTAATGGAAGCCCTTGATTTCTTGCAGACACCGATGCGTGCCACTCAAGCCCCTGTCTGAACGGAGCCACCTGCGTTGATGGCATCGACTCTTTCAAATGCTTTTGCCTTCCCAGCTACGGAGGGGACCTGTGTGAGATCGGTACGGCCTCCCTGGCTTCAGCTAATCCTACTAACTGCTGCACCACCTTGTTCCCATGCTGCCCCCCAAAAAAGCTGATCCCCAGTGCTCCCATCAGTGCTGCCCTCGTCTCAGTGAGCTAACCTCTAACAGCAGCTTAAAACACGTGAGGGAAAAGTTTTGAGGCTTTTGCATATCTATTTTGATAAGTTTGTTCCTCACAGCACCACGACCTCTAAGATTCCTAAGCAGGAGCTTCTGGTGTCTTCTCCAGCTTTCTCTTTTTTAAGTTTCTCTGGTGAATCTCCTCATAGATGATAACAAAGCTGATCACAGAAGTCCCTGTCTCTTTGGGTTGAGGGTCTTTCTGTTCATCTGTAACAGCAGGGAACCTTCCGAGCACATCTTCACCCCAGGCAAACTTTCTCCGCTAGACTGAAATTTCATGGAAGGATGCTTCAACTGAGCCATGAAAAGCGATTGTGTTTCTCTCGGGGAAGATACGGCTGAGAGAAGCCTCGTTCACTCCAGGAATCTCTACCAGTTTGACACAGCATGACATTTTTGTCATCTCCGCAACATGGCTTCCTGTGGCAAAATCAGCAGGGGATGTATCTTTGAGAAAACGGGAAGCAACCTGTATTTCCATCAAAATTAGGCATTCTGACCTGCACTAATACTTCTTTTTGTTCCTACAAGGAAAGAAAAAGAGTTGTGTTTTTTCTTAAAGCTAATGGAAGTCCAAACTTTTATCAGCTTAGTGGAGGGGAAGCTCTCCTGCCTTACTCAAACAAAAGAGAAATAAGGTTGCAGTATCTTCTTCACCCTGGCATGAGTAATGATAATATATGTTGGATTTTCTCCCTCCCTTTCTCCTCATCTCTTTCTGCTTCCAAAATGAACATGTGGAGCAGACCATAAGGAGAAGGCTCAGGATCGCTGGACCTTCTGGGCAGGAATTGTGCTGTCTCAACATCACTTTCCCAATGCAACCTCATCAGCCCTTGATTTACCCATCCATGATTCCTGTTGTTGAAGATCCTTGTAATCCAACCAGAGACTTTCCACCCTGTGACTGCTTATGATCTTGTGTGGTCCAAGCCAGACTTAATTTTCTCTTTTCTCTGAATTATGGGCTCTGATGCCTGGGAGATGCAAGAGGAAGCCAATGCCCCAAAATTTGTGGGGAATGTAAACCTTCATATTCCCATGAGACAGACCATCCTTGCTCCAAGGATGCTCCGCTCACTTTGAGCAAGAGATCTGCCTGAAAAACCTGAGAATCCTTAGAGCTTCACCTACTTCCAGATAACACATTTAATCTGTTGGAGAAGGCAGGAAATGGTTTTAATGTCTCAGATAACTACAAACCACTCTAACATCTATGATGTGCCTGCAATCTCTAGCTGGAAGAACACCAAAAAGGTGGATTAGGAGGAATTAGTGTGATTGAAGATGACTAGTGCTTTGACCTACCAAGTATAACAAAGAAGAAAGAAACTGAGTACAGAAAACCTTACTGAAAAGGGAGAGAGGCACGAGGGCTCATGGAAGCCCACCACTCTCAGAGCAGCAAGGGCCTGAGAAAGGACGATAGATCAGGCATCAGAAAGGCTGAGATTTAACACATTTCACTTTCTGTTTCCTTCAGTCACATGTAGCAGACAGGTGTGTGATGTTGCATTGCATGGGAACAGCTGAAGGTCTTTTCTGGTGGTTTCTCCATTTATCTCTACTTTCCCCCATCTATGATTCTATTTTTCTTAATAAATGTGTTCAGTTCCTCAATGTTTCTCAGATGGTAAAAGATTTTGTGAAAAGTTGAGGAATGTTTGCACTTCTTTAGCAGCTTCCAAGCTTTTTCACTGAGATTTAATTCTTTCTCTCCACTATGGTAAGTTTCTGTCTCCATCTCTTCTCACCCATCTTGGTTGGTTTGCTTCTCCTCCAGAGCTCTAGAATCACACCAAAGTGATGGCACCACCCAAACCTGGTGGTCCCCTCTTTCATTTTCAACACGCGTGCGTTGATTCTGGACATCTGCATACGGGGTTTGGAGGGGTTTTTTCCAAAGCAAGAAAACTCTGCAGGCCAGCACGAGTGGGAAGAGAGGTGTTCTTGCTTGGCCAGTCCCTCAAAAGCAGATTTCAGGAATATTACACAGGGACTGAATTTCCCAGGAATAAGTCTGTGCCATTCAAGCTTTCTAGTAGCACTGGTCGTGTCACTGCAGACACAGGGTCTTCCACACAGGCTGCCCTCTCTGTGTGTCTTGGATGCCTTCTGACAATTTTCCCAGGGAATTCCTACAGGTAACAGTGTCAGGGTTCGCTTTTTAGTGAAAGTGACCGTGTGTTGTCCCATGCCATGGGAGCATGAGCTGCTAAGAGGTGAGTTGAAAGCTTTCAGACACATGCGCCAACTCCTTTTCATCCCTCCTCTGTGTGTTTCAGACTTGGAAAGCTGCGAGGAGGGCTGGACCAAATTCCAGGGCCACTGCTACCGGCACTTTGAAGAGAGGGAGACTTGGATGGATGCAGAGACCAGATGCCGACAACATCAAGCCCACCTGAGCAGTATCATCACCCCAGAGGAACAAGAATTCGTGAACAGTGAGTGCTGAGGGCAGCCTGAGACCGGGCATGGTTCTAGCCACTGGACTCTTGGCTCTACAGGCAGATTTATCCAAAGTGGTGTAAAACCCACCATTTGCCCCACTGGTGCTCGTACGTATCCTTACAGAGCCTCATCCTTGTATGGATGCATCCATGCTCGTGGCAGGTTAGTGGGGAGGGAGCTGGATAAACATGATGTAAGGAAAAAGGGCATCAGGGAATTGTGACTGGGCGGTAGCCGGATGACCCAGAGGCTCCAGGGCCAAGGACAGCTATGATGGCAAAGAATGCTTCCAGCAAAGTGTAGGACAACCATGACTCTTTTTCTCCCCTTCCTGCTCTTCCAGGTCATGCACAGGACTACCAGTGGATCGGTCTGAGTGACAGAGCCGTGGAGAACGACTTCCGCTGGTCCGACGGGCACTCCCTGGTGAGCCTGCAGCCCGCAGCACAAGCAGGCACCAGCTTTTGGTGGGGGGAAGAGGTTCCCCTTGGATGGGAAGGGCCCCATGGGTTACACGTTGAGTGCTTGGGCTGGGCACTGAGTGTAGGCAACCCTAAACTATGTAGGGCTCATGGCTTTTCCAAGCCTCTAGAAAAGCTGGTCGGGTCCCGGGCACCAACACAACAGAAATAATCAGTGTAGGGGCAGTGCTGGCAACCCACGGGCTCTGCTAGAGAGAGGTGTGGCAGAGGTGGCAGTGAGGATGAAGGAGGGAGTAGGAGAGACCAGGGCCCAACCTTGGATAAAGGACTGTCCTCTCTTGGCAGCAATATGAGAACTGGCGGCCCAACCAACCCGATAACTTCTTTTCGGCGGGCGAGGACTGTGTTGTGATGATCTGGCACGAGAAAGGCGAATGGAACGACGTTCCCTGCAACTATCACCTCCCTTTCACCTGCAAGAAAGGAACAGGTCAGCACCCTGTGCCATACTGGCAAGGATGGGGGGCTCAGAAGGTGGCTGTGGGTCTGGAGCAGAGTCCCCAGTGCACATGAACATGGGTTTTGTCACTGCAAAGGGTGGTCAAAGAGATGGAAGGAATTAGAAACAGGAGGTGGCCACAGGTCTAGGAGAAAGTTTCACAAGGAGTTGAAAATAAATAGGACAAGCCATTAAGATTCAACAATCCCAGGTGGAGTCATACCCTGGCTGCAGCATCGCTCCCACACACCGGCTCTGTGCCCTCACACAGATACAGGCAGCTGTTGTGATGCACAGCTCTCACAGCCTCTCCAGGAGGCAGGAATGGAGCACTGAGGCAGACCCCTGCTTAATTTCAAATCACAGAATTTCCATATCCCCCTGCCCCTAAGCTTTGTGGACAGAGGCAATCTCAAAGGGAGTTAAGGTTTTCTGCGTGGAGGAGTGACGAGGCGGTGCATGCCCAGCCTGCCCTGGGTGTGAGCTGCCTGTTCAGCCAGCCAGGTGTTCTCTCACTCACTCTCCACGTCTCTGCCCATCTCCTGCAGTGGCCTGCGGGGACCCCCCTGCGGTGGAGAATGCCAGGACCTTCGGTCGGAAGAAGGAACGCTACGAAATAAACTCCATGGTGCGGTACCAGTGCGACCAAGGCTACATCCAACGCCACGTGCCTACGATTCGGTGCCAGCCCAACGGGCAGTGGGAGGAGCCACGGATATCCTGCCTAAACCGTATGTCCTGGTCCCTTTACCTTCGGGTTAGGGCTGATGCCTCCCTGCAGCTGGGAGAAGGAGCTGGGAATGCGGAGCATCATCTCAGGGTGCAGGGTAGCTCCAAGCCAGGCAGAAGAGGACATTGTGGTTCCCTTGACTTCTTGGAAGTTTTCCCCGTGACGGGGCCATGGGAGCTGACATCTTCTGGGCAGCTGTGGACCACAGAGCCTGGCTTGCAGGACTGCCCTGGAGGCCCAACAAGGCAGAGTAGGGGCAGCTCCAGAGCCAGGAAAGTATAACAAGGAGCTTACCAATGGCCTGGGCTACTCAGAGACAGAAAAATAAATGGCTTCTGAAAGGGTGATGCACAACCTGCATCAACAGAGAGAATAGGAGGGGAGAGCTATGGGCCCCCAAGCCCTTCCCCAGCGTCCCCTTGCCCTGGGAGCAGACAGGAGTCCTGCAGCAGATACAAGCCGAGGGACAGGGCTGGGCTCCTAGCTCTCCTCCTGTCAGGCCTCCAGCTGATGGCAGCCAGCCTTCTTCACTGGTGTCCCAGCCCACTCCCAGGCCTGCCTACACCCCTGTCCCATCCCTGATTGCCTGCAGCTTCCCAAGAATTTTGTTGGCCTCAGACAAATCACATCTGTCCAGTGGCCTCCTTGCCAGGTTCTGGTCCAGCTGGGCAGTTCCAGATAAAGCAGATTGAGCAATGGTCCCACAGCCAGGGAAAGCCGATACAGTCTTGAGGGACAAACCTCTGCCCCAGGGAAGGAGATGAAAGCAGGAGGGATAGAGGAGGTGTCCAAGGGCGGCTGCCTGGTGCAGACCAAGATGCTGATTCCTCTGGCTCTGCTGTGGATCTGGAGAGCTGCAGGCTGTTCCCAACATGGACCGCCAGCGATCATGAGACCTGGTCTGCTCCCAGCCAGCTTTTGCTGCTTCTACCCAAACCCTCCTGCAATGATCACACCAGAGCATGTCAGCTCCCAGGGAGACTGGCAGCAAAGATCAGGCAGAAACCTTGTCCCTGCCAGCCAGACAGGGCAGTTTCCCCTCCTGCGCCCTGAGCACATCCCACTACTAACGGAGATTGGGGATTAAGGGATTGATAGCGCAGTGGGTGAGATGGGGAGGAGCTGCCCTCCTGGCTGGGCACAGCTAAGGGAAGGGATGGGACGAGCAGCCGCGGAGATGATGCTCCTGCCCAGGCTCTTGCCAAGCCCCGGGCACCTCGTCCCCTGGGTGAAGCAAAGCCCGGCAGGGCGAGAGAAGGGCCGATTGTGCGTGTGCGGACGGGCTGGCGCCGGGGCACACGCGGCCGCCCCCGGGCAGCGCTGCCTGCGGCTGCCCGTGTTTTTCCAGGCAGCCAGCGGCCGGGGCGGCCAGCGTGGGACAAGCAGCTTCTCTGTCCCGGCTCCTGCCAACAAGGTGCCTTTTCTTCTCTTCCGCAGCCTCCAGCTACCAGAGCAGGCTATACAAGAGGAGCCCCAGGAGCCGGTCGAAACCCAGCGGCAGCGCCGTGCACAGACCCACCCATTAGAGCGGGGCGAGAGACCAAGGGGGAACGCGAGAAAGAGAGATTTTTAACGGAACACTTATATTAACAGAGTCGATTTCTTCTTCTTCTTGTTGCTTTTTTTGTCATATAAGGAAAAAAAAATTATATTAAAGACAAACCCACCTTTGTGTATATATATAAAAAAAAAATTGTTTTTCCAAGCACCAAAGCAAAACAAATTAGATCTCAGCATTTTTACTAACCGTCCGGTTCCAATTATCTTCGTGCCTTTGGGGACAGGGAGGGGGGTGGGTTTGCAAAGGGCAGGGGGTTAAGTTAAATAATAAAGATGATTATTTTTTCCTGATTTTATCCACGAACAATGTAATTATTTCTGTTATTTAATCTCCAGGGTGAACAGCACCTTTTGGGGTTTTATTTTATTTTTTTTTTTTCCAGAATCCTTCTAACTGCTGCAGCACGTCAGGATGGGTGGGGAGGGCCGGGGGGCTGTGGTGGAAGAAGCTGTGGGAGGAGGGAGGTGAGGGGATGCTGAGACCCGGGATCCGGGTGCTGGGGGCTGTGGCCCCTCTCTGCTTCCCCACCGGCCCCTCTGCAGCGCAGCACCCGTCCCGGGACAACGTGCTCTTTCCAGGGGACCGTGCAGGGCACCAGTGTTCCCTGCACCTATTTATATTTTTGAACATATCCTATTTTGAAAGAATGATAAATAATAAAGAGAGCGAAATCGGAATGGGCACTTTGTCAGTGTTGGTTTTTTTTAGGGAGCAGGGGTGTCTGGTGGGCTGGGAGGAGAGGGGTCTCCCATGGCAAGGCAGCAAGGAAGGAGGGGGAACCCAAAGAGGGTGCTCCAAGCTACACAGCCCCAGCCAGCACCTAAGGGACCACGGAGGTGGGAGGGGTGTCCCAAGCCCCAGCTGAATAAGGACCCTGGAGTAGGATGCTGCCCTCCCTGCTCAGCTCTCACCTTGGGAGGGGGTTAACCCACACGTCTAAAACCCATCTAAAATCCACGACCAGCAGGAACTCCTTCACCTTCCAGCTTTCAGTCCTGACACCCAGGGGGTTAATTAACACTCACTAATGAGGGAACACAGGCCCTTGCAGGAGCTGAGCTGAGCCAGCACTGATGAGCTGATGTTCAGCCAAGGATGAGACAGCCAGGGATCCCCAAATCCTTTCTCCATGGCAGACCTTTCTCTTGTGTTGGGACAGAGATGGGGACACAGCATGTCACTCCAGGGATTTCTCCACCGTTTTATTAGAAGATGTCCAGAAAAACACATCTTTTCATAGCCAATGCTCAAAGAAGAAGGCACCAGAGTTCAAACGGAGTCCCCGCAAGGGGCGCATGGAGATAAGGCACTTGCACTCCGGCAGGGACAGGCACAATGGCATCCTTCAGCAGGACATGGATGGGGCTGGAAGAGGGGCCAGGATGCAACGGAGATACCCGCTCTCTGCTCTGGCCAAATCCAGCCTTGCCTCGCTCCCTCGTGGCCTTGCCTCATGAACTCGGAGGCAGGACCAGCCTGGAAGGGCAGGTGGGTGTCAGCGACAACCTGCCACCGCAGGAAGGGGCCACCACCCTTGGGGTGGCACGGCCAAGTGGGATGGCAGCAGTAGCCCATGGGGATCATCCTTGCACACATCCCACGACAGGGGAGTGTCCCGTGCTGCCCAGCTGGCAGCCACCCCAAGCAGCTGCACGTGCCAGATGCTGAGCAAGATGCGGAAAATATAAAGGAAGGAAACGAAACAAAACAAAAGAAAAAGAAACCTCCCCCCATCCCACCTCCCCCCAGTCACCCCCAAAACAGCCCTTGGAAATGCCTAACACTGGGCGCTGGCAGGCTGGAAACATCCTTCGTCCAAGAAGGATCCCTCCCGGCTCCTTATCTCTCCTTGTAGCAGAAGACGCCGAACCTGCCCTTGCTGGGGAAGCCGAGGCTGCGGACACCGGGCTCCGCGGAGCCACAGCCGGCCCGGGGCGTGACAATGGGGTAGCGGACACTGCCGTCTGCCAGCCAGCCGGCACTGCAGCGGTCCAGCCCCAGGAGCTTCCAGGCGGAGTAGAGCTGCCCCACCCGGGCGATCTCGGCCCCCGCATCCTGGCAGCTCTGCTTGGCCTCCTCCAGCGTCATCCCAGCCAGGCGGTCCAGGTAGAAAACCTCTCCTAGGAGGGAGAGCGGAGCGCGAGAGGGGAGCATCAGTGCTGAGCATCATCCCGAGCATCCCCACCTGGAGCACGGCTGCCTGGAACCACCCCGCCTGGAATCATCCCTCCCTAAGACGGAGGGATGCACAGCACCTTCCCCAGGATCCCAGGCCCCATCCCTGGCCCAGAACCCACCTTTGAGCGCGGAGGAGAAGCAGAAGGCATCAAAGCGGTGGAGGTGCCGGTCGCGCGGGCCGTAGCTGCGGATGCCCGGGGCGAGGTGCATGCCCCCGCAGGGCCTGCGGGGCAGGCGGATGGGGTAGTGCACCGTGCCATCGGCCAGCCAGCCCGCGTTGCACCAGTCCAGCCCCTCGCTCCACGCCTGGAAGAGCTGGTTAAAGTTGGCGAGGATGGCACCTTGCTCCTGGCACACTCGCTCCGCTTCGTGGAAGTTGAGCCTGTACTGCCCGCGGGCAGGCTGGTAGGGGAACACGATGCCTGGAGGCAGATGGGACACTCAGCTGGCTCCGTGGGCAACCCTCCCAACCCAAGCCCAGCCCCAGCAGGAGCCACAGGGGTCCCTGACCCATGTCAAATTCAGGCTCTGGGACAGGGACCGCCTCAGTGCGGCAGAAACAAGGCTCAGGCACGCAGGGATGGGGCTGCTCGGGACATGCAGGCGCCAGCAGCGAGTTGCCAGCGACATCTGGTGGCACAGGGACACACGGGCTCGGTCCTGTGGACACAAGGACCCCCTCATGGGGACAGCACCTGCATATACAGGGATGCATAGACTATAACGGGGATCCAGGGACCACAAACACGGGGTTGTATAGACCACGGTCCTGGGAACACACAGACAGTGGTCCCAGGGAGGCACGGACCACCCCTGCGGGGATGGAGAGATCACTGTCACGGGGATGCACAGGCTGCAGGAACAGGGATACAGGGACCAGCATCGTGGGGACACATTGGCCATGATCCCAGGGGACACATGGACCACCAACACGGGGATTAATGAACCCCTGTCGTGGGGACGGATGGACCACAGAACCTTGGGCATAACCACCATGGACACAGTCACAAGGACTGGTGAGGACGAGTCACTGTGGGAGGTAGGGTCCAGGGATCAATGGGGTGGGGCAGGGACAAGCAATGGGGACATTTCCACAGCTCTGAGCTCGAAAGCAGTGTCAGGGCTGAGTCAGGTCCCTCATGACAAGTGAGCAAGAGAGGCTGGACCAGTCACCAAGATTCATCACAAGATGCACTGGGATATCCAGAGCTGGGAGGGGAGGAGACAGCTGTACATAATGCAGCACAGTGGGAAGATGGGTGGGTAAAGGCAGGAAATGCTGCGGCCATGGGGTCACTCCCAACTCTGACTCCAACAGCACCCTTGGAGTCCCAGCTGGACAGACAGCTCTGGGCTCACTCACTCCTGAGACCCCAGAGCCAGACATCCTAAGCCACTGCCCCATCACACCAAGCATCCCAGCCCCTTTCTGCCCGTGATCAACCTCCCCAACCCCCCTGCCTTGCTATGTCCCCAAAGGAGAAGGTGCCATGGGAAGGCCAGGCTCACTGGCTTGGCACAGAGGGTCATGTGGTCCCCAGCATGCCCCCACCTTGCAGCCGTAGGTCCACAACATCTCTCTCGTCCTCCAGCCCGTCAATGACCTCACAGCGGTATTTGCCACCGTCCGTCAAGCGCACATCGCTGATGACCAGTGAGGCCTCGTGCCGGCTGGCCTGATGGATGTGAGCACGGCCCTTGAAGTCCCCAAAGGCCACGTGGGTCTTGCCTATGGCCACCAACACATCCTTCTCTTTGGTGTAGTCGTCCCGCAGCTTGGACCACTTGATGCGGATTTTGTGCTTAGGTCCCATGTCGGGCTCGTAGCGGTAGTGGCAGGGCAGGGTGACACTGGCACCACTGTAGCTGTAGACAGCGTCTTTGGAGGTTTCCACCACCAGTTTGGCTCCACTGAAGAAATCTAGTGGGGGCAAGAAGGAAGGTGTGATGGGGAGGTCAGGATCCAGGGCTGGGCAGCATCCCCAAATCTTCCCTGCAGCCACCACCTCTTCTACCATGAGCAACCCCCAAGCATCTCTGGAACATTCCCCCCTGCTCCTCTGGGCCCCATATCCCACCAAGTGATGGGTCTCCACCCCACCCAGAGGCAGGCGGGTACTTCAGCCTCCTGCCTGTCCCCAATATACCTTTGTCCTGCCCGTCGCTGTCGTCATTCATGATGTGGTTGTAGTAGAAGCCGTTGTAGAAGGGACGGTAGGAGCCACTGGCCAGGCGCAGCAGGGTGGCCTTCAGGAGGAGTGGGAGCAGCAGCATGGCTGGGAAGCGAGGCCGAACCCTGAGCCCGGGCTGCAGAGGGGGAAAGGGCTGCTGTAACACCCCCAAATAGCCAGGAGAAAGCCAGCACTGCCTGGCAGTGGTGCCAAGCAGAGTCCATACCGCGGGTGCAAGGAGAGGGGTGGGAAGACCCCGCAGAGCAGCTTGTCTGCCTGCAGGGGAGAGTGCAGGCAACCTGAACCATGCCCCCAGACCCGCCCCCAGCCGGTGCTCCCAGTCCCCTCCATCCTCATCCTCCCACCTGGCTCACAGCACACACCAGCACATTCACCGCTCCTGCCCCCTGGGGGGGTGCCCATTGGGGGGGTGCCCATTGCGGGGAGCACCTGGCCCGCAGAGGAGTGCTGAGACCAAGTCGGGGACGGGGCACCTGGAGAAACGGGATCCCACGGTGTCCTTTGAACAGGGAGTACCGGGAAAACGTCACGCAGGGGTGCAGGGAGAGAGAAGTGGCTGAGCCCCATTGTAAAGCAGCAAGCGCGGTTTACAGAGGCAGCCGAGCGTGCAACCCGACCAAGGAGGGAGGGAGAGAGCTCGGGCTGGCTGTGATGCCCCGGCTCCGGACAACGCCCGGCAGCCCTCACCGTCCTGGCCAAGGATCCCCTAGTGCAACCCAAGGCTGCCGCTCGGCATCACAGACACGACTGGCACCGACCCCATACAACACATTTAGCTCCCGAAGCACATCCCATGGGTGGGGGGCAGCCTGGCTGACCCAGGCACCAGAAATGTGCACTGCCCCGAGCTCTGGGGGCTAGGACACCCAAGGGTGACCTGCGCGGGGCTCACCCAGGGTGCTACCAGCAGAATCGGCTACTTGTGAGCATTCCCGGAGCCGGCAGAGGGGGCCCGGCACCCGGCAAGCCTCCGGCAGACCCCTTCCAGCACCGGGCGGGGGTCTGGCATCTGCGCCCTGCTTAGACAAGGCTTCCGAGTGCCTGCAAACATACCCCGGGCCAGGGGGCTGTGAGAGAGCAGATGCTCAACCCCGGAAGGATCCAACACGGGGCACGCTGGTGCTCTCCGGGGTGCGGGGCGAGAAACCGGCTGCTCTCACCATAGGTTGCTCAATCCCGGACTCTCCTCCGCAGCCGGTGCCACTGCCCACCGTGGGGTGCGGACACATTTGCCCGCACGGCAGCTTCACACCTCGGGCTGCAGGGCACCAGCCGCGGTCCCCCTGTGCCCCGGTGCCTGGTGACCGCCCCCCTTCCCCCCCAGCACCCAGCGTCGCAGCGACGTGCAGCGGGGCCAGTGTTCTGGACTGCAGCGCCGTGAGCATCGTGCTGCAGCGCCCAGCACAGCGATGCCCGGCACCTCCCACAGTGATGCCCGGCTCCCTCCATGGCAATGCCATCCCCCTCTGCCCTTCGCGGCAAGCGGGGTGCCCACCGCCCCGGGGTGCCAGCCCTCCCCAGTCCCGGCACTGGGGCCAAGCCCTACTCACGCTGGTTGCGGGCAGGCTGCAGGCAGGCGTGCAGGCAGGCTGCAGGCAGATGCACTGTGTTTAGGGCTCTTGCAGGGCTGAGAGGAAGGAGCTCCAGGGCCTGCCTCTTAAAGGGAAACACACGCCTTTCCCAACCCCCTGCTCGCAGCCCGGAGCTGGGGTGGGTGCCCCCGGGCCCCTGCCTGCCCGCCATGCCTGGGTGATGGCCTCACCGTGCGTCCTCACACTGCCCACATGCTGCCCACACACTGTTCACACACCTCATCTTGTGGTGTGCCAGCTGCCTGCACTGCCCCCGACTTGGAAGGGACAGCAGTGCGGAGAAACGTGCCCTGTTGGGGCTGGTGGGATCCTGTGATGTTCCGTGCAAAGCCCTGGTGAAGCCACAGTGCCAGGGAAAAAGAGACAGCCCCTGTCCCACATCCCACTGGAGGGGACTGGCCACGGTCCCCAGACAAAGGTGGTGTCCAACACACACGTGGCTGGAGCAGCACGGGCACAAGCAGCTGGGGACAGGTGGGCTGTGGCACGGAGTGATCTGTGCCCAGGATGTGCAGGCAGTGCCTGCCTGCTCTGGAATTCAGGAGAGACAGCTGAGCTGTGGGGTTCAGCCTCTTCAGGGTCTGCTTGGGGCTGTGGGGACAAAGCAGAGGCACAGAAACCAGGGCAAAAGCTCTGGGGTGCCCAGTTGCATCCGTCTGAGGGGGCATCATCCCTAAACTTGCACGATGCCCTCCATGCCAGCTCCCACTGGCACACAGACATGCAGACCCAGCTCCAAGAGCCCCAGGTCGAGCCCCCAGGAAGGGCAGCACGGCGGCACCGCCAGGGGATGCCGGCCAGGGGATAGACAGGCAGGCCGAACAGAGGAACCGCGATGCGGCGTGTGCCCTGACCCATCGACCCGCTGTCCCAGCCCAGCGCGCTGCTTCACCCCCCACTTTGTTGTTTTATGGCAAGGAAATGAGGCGTGGGGGCCCCGGTCCAGCTCTTGCCGCCGTGCAGGACAGCTTCAAGCCGGAAAGAAAACAACCAGTGTAAAAATAAACGGCCCGAGGCTGGCTGCGGGGTGAAGGGGGCCAGGACCCCTTCCCGACATGGCCCAGCACGGAGCGCTCGGGGTGCGATCCTGCCTGCCCGTCGCCGCCGCGCTGATAGCGAGCAGCCAGCAAGGAAACGGCGTTATCTGCCGCCAGCGCCGGCACGACAGCCCGTGCTCCCCGTGGGAAGCCCCGGCCGGGGATGGCTGTGGGACCCGGGGTCTGGAGGCACCGCTCTTCCTTGTTCTACTCGTCCCTGCACACCCACCAGCCCTGGCAGCCCTCCCCGAGGAGGGACGCGGCGGAGCCGGGCTGCCGCGGGACACGGGAGTGTGACGGCCGGGCACGCCGCCCGCTCGCCTGCCCGGAGCAGCCTGTCCCGCAGCCCACAATGGAGGGACAATTACATCTTCCTGCATGGGGCCACTGCACTGCCCGCATCCTGGCCGAGGGTCCCTGCTACCCCCAGCCCTGCCCCCTGGCCGGAGGTGGTGGTGGGATGGTGTCCCAGCTGCACCCTGGCCACCAGTGCCCCGCTGCAGCTGCTTGCCCAAGTTGTTCTAGTGACCCAGGAACTGGGATGGTTCCCTCCACCCCCGGGCTGTGCAGAAAGCAGACAGCCCTGTTGGGGCACGCTGCTCCCTGGCATGGCTATCCCATTGTTCCAGAACCGAGGGACAAGCCCCACAGTGGCCTGCGCTGCCGGCACTGTCAGCACCACGGCGCCTGCCAGCAGCCATCCTCTGCCCGGCCTGAGGAGGGGCGCGGCAGCGGGGAAGGGGACAGGGATGCTTTTAGGCACCTCTTTCAAGCAACAGCTCCTGGCTCACCTTCGGGCACGAATCTTGTCTGGATGTGGCCAATAATTTCTCCATCTCCTCCTAGGGAGGAGGGGGGCATGGGGAAGGGTCTGGCCACCAGCAGTCCCTGAGCAAGAAGGAAACTCCTTCATTCCTTCCCACATCTCACCCTCTTTTTGTTTTCTGTTCCCTGAAGGGTACACTGGGTGTGACCACAGGTTTCAGGTTGAGCAAAGCTGTGCAGGGTCAGGGTAGCTCTGACCTGGGAGCACATGTTTAGGGCACGTGTCTAGCGCTGGCTGAGCATTCGGCTGAACGGGAGCCATGAAAGTGTCATCCCTGTCTTCCCCACCTCAAAGCCAGCGCCTGACAGCTCTGCTGTGGCCTCACCAGAGATCTGTCCATGAAATGTTGCTTGCACAGGATGATTCCAGCAGGAACGCTCACATTCCTGGTGGGATGGAGGAGGTTGTGATCTGTGCTGGGCTTTCCGGGTGGTGGCGAGAGGATGCTCTCCCGGACGGCTGCTTCCTGAGGAACCAGCTCACAGCAGCTGGCAGCGCCGGCAGCCGAGTCAGCAGGCAGCAGGGTGCCGCAGCGTGCCGGCCATCCCGGCCCTCCTGCTGTCCCAGCAACCCAGCCGCGTCCGGGAAGAGCATCCGAGGGATAGGGACAAGCCGTGAGGGGCTGTGCATGGCGGGGACGGCACCCCGGCTCTCCCAATCCCCCCATCCTGGGGCTCCGGGGGATGAAGGAAATGCCACAAGGCTGGGAAGGGGCTCAGCATCTGTCAGAGGGGCTTGAGGGGTAGCAATGGGCAGGGGGAAGCAGCAGCCAGGGGCTGAGGATGCATTCCCCGCTCTGATGAGCAACATCTGCTCCCGTCACCCTCACACGGAGCCTCTGCCCTATCCCTGGCTCACGGCTGTCTTGGCTGGACTCGAAGCGAACTGCTCTTATCTCTGCCTCAGCTTCCCGATGATAAGGGTGGCATGTCTGGAGGTGAACCGGGCAGACTGTCCCCCCGTCCCTGGCTCTAGCTGTGGCTGCTATTTGTCACCAGGCAGCTGCAGCCACAGTGAATTCAGCCCGGCCTCCGCAAGCAGACCCCCAGCTCCTCTGGTGCCCAGAGCTGGCACTCACAGGGCCAGGCATGAGCCCACCTCCCATAGGCAAGGCCCAAGGAGGAGACGCCTGGCTCAGCAGGGCACTGCTGGCAGCAGGGAGGCGCAGGAAGGTTGTCCAGAGCTGCGGGGACAGAGAGCTGTGCAGGACACACATAGGTGACTCTTGGCCACTCATGCCAACCTCAGGGGTCCCTGCCCAGTGTGGCAGATTCCGGAGATGAGCAAAGCTCCTCTGTCCTGCTCACCACAGTGCTCCTTCCCTACATGGGATCACGTCCTCAGTGCAGGGAGATCCTGCTCCAGCAGCATCCGTGCCCCAGCCCTCCCCAGGAGGGCTCTTCTGGGAACCTCCCCACAGGCATCCCTCACAAAATTCACAGCTCCCTCCAGCCCTGGGAGCGTGCTTGGGTGTAAGAGCCGATCCAGCTCCAAGCTAGATGGGGGATTTGCTCCAGGATCAAAGCCAAAGGAGGAGACACAGGGTGTGGGGTGCTGATAGAGGCTTCCCCTCCCCAGGTCCCATCCCGCTGTGCCCGGCCAGCTGCGAGCAGTCTCCAGCAGCTGCGACAGGGTGGAGGCAGTGGGAAAGATGTACACAAAGTCCTGAGATACCCTGTTTTTCAGGCAGGGAAGGGAGCTAGGAGGGTCTGTGAGGGCAGGAGAGGTGCGGGGCCAGCACAGCAGCTGACAATCCCCCAGAATGGAGGAGTTGAGGGGCTCAGCGGGAATCCTGGAGGACCACCAGACTAGCCGGGCTTTGGGAGATGGCTTTCAGGGAGGCACAGAGAAGACAAGCCAACACTCCCAAAGTTTAAGCTGGTTTTAATACTGTCAGAGACACCCCAGAGTGGGGCCATCGCTGCCATCCCACCCGGGCTCCCTCAGCCCTTGCCAAAGTGAACCCACTGCCAGCCCAGCCTCACGGCCACTTCACATCCCAGCAGGCAGGGGAAGCATTGCTGCCAGCCCGGGACAGCCCGCCCGTGCTCCCACCTGGGTCTCACTCATCTCCTACTGCTAATCCCGAGGGTTCAAGCATTGCAAGAGGCTCCCTTCCACCCCATGAAAAGGGAAAAAAATCAGGTTACAAAAAGGGTCGTGGCACGGCTCTCTCTGCCCGCTGCATTTGGGTGGTTTAACTACCGCCTTTCCCATCTTTTCTCCACATCCTTGTGGCTACAAACCAACTCTCCCCGCTACCAGATCGTAGTCCCCCTGGTCACCACTGGGCTCTGAGGACAAGGGACGTCCAGGCACCCCAAACTGCAGTAAGCTGGGGATGATGGCAATGCTGAGACTTGGGAGGGTGCTGGAGCTGGCATCCCAGGAAGGGGAATGGGTAGTGCCTGCCAAAGTGCCTGCTGTGGTGCCTGCCAGAGTGCCCAGCAGGTAGAGCCACCATCGGGGGGGGGTCTGGTGCCTCTTGACAGGAGCCATCTCATCACTCCACTCGCACTATGTGGTGCTGACATCGCAGGCAAGGACACTCAGGGCCTGGCAAAATGGGCAGGGGACAACAGCCGAGTTTTTTCAGAGGATTTTCACAGCTCCTGCTTGCAGACAAGCAGGGAGCAGGAGGGACGTCGGAGGCTGCAAGCCAGGGGAGCCTGCCCTAAGACCCTGAAAACTGCTGAGCCCCGAGACCCAGTTCAGGCAAGGGACTGCCACTGGCTGCAGCCTCTCTGCTGGAAGCAGAAGCAAGAAGGAGAAAATTTGTCCCCAGGCTTGGCTGAGATGATAAAGCCAAGCCCTGGTTGCAGAACAGGGTCCCTTAGAAAGGCCTCATTTGCAGGATGATGTCCCCAAGAAAGCTCCAGCTGCAGGAGGGGGTCTCAGCCCTGGCTGGAGCAGCAAAAGGGCAGGAGCCGTCCCCACATCCCACCCGCAAGGGCCCCATAAAGTGCAGTGCTGCAGCCCCAGCACCAATGCAGGGCAGGGGAGCCCTCTCGGCCGCCTCCTGAGTGTGGGGACATGGAGAGGGGGGTGTGAGGTCAGAGCAGGAGCGGGCAGGGGCAGGCAGGGTGCAGGCTGGGCGGCGGGGAAGAGCAGCCCCGTCCTTCCTCCCCGTGCCTACTCATCGCAGCCCAGCAGCTCCACGCGCAGGGTGATGCGGTTGTTCCAGGCCACGGGCAGGATGCGGACATAGCGGGCATAGAAGGGCACATCGAACACGTTCTTCTTGTGCGAGTAGTTGTCACTGTTGCCATGGAAGATCTAGAGGAGAAAGGTGGGTGTCAGTGCTGCCAGGACCCCAGGGCAGCGGTCACAGCACCGAGATGACAGAGTTCAAGAAGCCTTTGGACAACACTCTCAGGCACATGGGGTGACCCTTGCAGTGTCCTGGGCAGGGCCAGGAGTTGGACTCAGTGATCCTTGTGGGCACCTTCCAATCCAGCATATGCTGTGACTCTGTGACCTCAGCCCCACCACCCATCCCTCCCCACCACAGCACCCGTGAGCCCCGGAGAAGCCACCCTGCCCTCCCCACACCCACCTTGGTGCTGTTTGTCTGCGGATCCCGGTACAGGGTCCAGGACGCGCCGTTGTCACTGTAGGCCACCTTGTAGGCTGCCACGTACTGGATGTGCCCAAAGTCACGGGCTCCTTGAGTGATGATGCCTGTCACCTTCTTCTGGTCCCGGAGGTCAATCTGGCAGAGACAAGGCTCGTCACAGCTCCTTGCAGGAGCAGTGCTCCCACCCTGCAGCGCCCTGCATGTTCCAGAGGCAGCCAGGAAGAGCTGGCCCTCGAGGGTCATGAATGGAGAAAACACCACTTGACCCCCATGCCAATGCCAGACAAATCGTAAAACACGACTGTGAAATGTTTGATCCTCCAACACTCACAGCATCCCTCAAAGCAACCAAAAGTGGGCGCAAACCCAACTCAGCTCCCTTGGCCACCCCTTCCACCTCCACATTTTTTGCCGGAAACATCAGTGTGGGAAGGACAGCAAAAAATCTCAACTCAAACAAACCTCAGGATTCACAGAGGAAATGCATTTCCACTGGAAAGCAATTCTGGCTGAGAAAATATGCAGTTCAACACAATCTGACATTTGGGTTCTAAGTGAGACGGCTTCTATTCTCTTTACTCTGCCACACTGTATTTACTGCTGCTGGCACGTTACAGGGTAAACCACCAAAGGAGCTGAAAGCCTCATTAATTTAGTTGTTTCCATGCTCATGGAGGACGGTTCCAGCTATACAATACATGTAAATCCTGAGCGCACATGTAAATCTATACACAGGCAGTCTGTGGTGCAACAGCCCAACTCAGCGTGTCATCCTGACCCCCGTCATCAGCCAACATCTCGATAAGCTGGTTTATTTA
Source organism: Dryoscopus gambensis (assembly GCA_013389985.1). Classification (NCBI taxonomy): domain Eukaryota; kingdom Metazoa; phylum Chordata; class Aves; order Passeriformes; family Malaconotidae; genus Dryoscopus; species Dryoscopus gambensis. The sequence goes on along the minus strand of WEIT01015266.1, from coordinate 308,510 downwards.
GAGTTGTGAGGCAGCTGCTTTTAATCATTTCCCAAATAAAAAGCGGGACAAATATCTAAACGGCTTTGTCCTATTATGTCATGGAATCATGTGAAAAGTACAAAAACAGGGGAGGAAAGGAAACTGAGAAGGAAATTTCAAAACTATTTGTTTCTATTCCAGACTGGGAAGAGAAAAGCAAGCCTGATTTTTTTCCTGCAAAACAGAAACATGGTGTTCTGGGCAGCCAGAAGGTGGTGGGACAGTCACCCCAGACTGGGATGGCATTTCCTCAGGGGGTGAGGCAGAGCTGGGGTGCTGTAGGCTTGATGCACCCCACAAGAAGGTGCAGATACGGCACCACCTTGTCCCTACGGGCACTGATTCTGACGCAGAGCTCCAGGACTGCTGCTAAAACCAGGGGCTGTGGTCCCACCCTGACCTGCCCCTGTGATCCCCGCTCGGGGAGAGCATTGCTGGACTTTGTGACCCACTGCAAGGCTCTGGCCACACCAACCCAGCTGTTCCAGCTACCCTGAAACAGGAGGGGCACAGCTGGAGGAGCTGGTGAGGAGACACGAGGTTACAGAGACCGGAGACCCACCTGCAGCCACTCGGACTGGCCATTGTGCAGGGCTGTCCAGGCGTTGGTTTTGCCCGTCATGTCCAGGCGAGCGTAATGAGGGTGCCAGGTAAAGGCATCGATGCCCCAGGTTTTGAAGACACTGGAGGCTGTGATCTGCTGGTCGGAGATGAGGCGGGATTTCATGCCCAGAGGCTCCGAGCAACCTGCCGTGTTGAAATACACTGTAACACAACAGTTGACACAGGCAGTGAAAAGGAAAGAGACAACAGCACCGTCGCAAGCAAAACCGCGCAGCCCTGTCAGAAGCCATCCCCACATTCTCACGTTTCCACTGCCCGGAGCAGCATCAGGGCCAGGCAGGGAAATGCTCAGCAGAGGCGCTGGGCTGCCTTTTCCCAGGATTTTTAGCTCCCAGCTATTCCCTGGCTCACAGTGCCTCCTGCTGCAGGGATGAGTGGGTGTCCCCACAGCACAGCCCAGCCCCGGAATATAGAAAGCTTTGGCAGGAGGCAGAGAAGGATGAGCAAATGATAAGTGGAAAGAGCAACGCAAAGGCATCCCCAGCCAAAAGCACTGATGGCACCGCACCCACGCAGCAGCAGGACAGGACCCAAGCCCCCACAGCATCCCACACCGACACACGAGCCCCACTCAGTTCCCAGGGATGTGCCGCAGGGCAGGAACGCGGGAGGCACAGGGAAAGGGCTCAGGCTGACGATCCCTTACATTTCCCAGAGGACTTTGATCCCCCGCTGCTTTTCAAGCTCTGCGGCAGGAAAAGCAGCGGGCTCACAGCTCAGACAGGGAGGGGGCCCAGTAAAAACCCCTGGCTTGGGAAGGTGTTAGCAGCGTGAGAATGCAGCTCGAGCTGGCTGAGCTGATGGGATTAACGGCTTGCACTCCCCAAACGCACCCCTGGGTATTTCCAGGCATCAGTGTGAGGAAAAACAAGCACCGACAAATCCCCTTGTCCTGAGGGATCAGAAGCAGGCCAAGGGGTGCTGCCCTGCCCCGTGTCACCCCCTGCCCTGCAGCCCCCGGGGAGGGGAGAGGCACCGGCATTTACCGTTCATCTCGCAGCCGATGAGCTCGAAGCGCAGCGTGCAGCCGCGGCGGCACATCACGGGGTAGATGCGGATGAACTGGGCCGTGATGGGAGGGTTGAACATGTTGGTCTGCATGGTGCCATAGTCCACGTTCCCCTCAAAAACCTGCAACAGCGAGCAGGGCTCAGCGCCCCAGCCCTCCCACAGCCTCCTGCATCAAATCCCTTGCACAGGAGACGGAGAGATCTCGGCACTGCCAGTGGTTAAAGAGCACAGAGCAGGAAGCTGGGCTTGGCTTTTGTGCCCTGGAACGGTGCAGGACCTTGCAGCAGCTCCAACACTCTCAACAGAGCTTTGCAACATTCCCTGCTTCGTCCTCACCCCCACAGAGCCACACATGCAGCAACACCCACTCTCTCCCACTACCACAACGCTCCTCAAATCACAATAAGGACAGAGGTGGCTCACTTCTTTCTTTTTAACACAATAAATAGAATCAAATCATGTTTTCACGCACTTTTTCTGCTGCTGCAGAAACGAGGAATTTTTTTTTGCTTTTTTTAAAGCAAAGCAGATACTCCCAACCATTCCCTGGATGCTCAGAAAGCCAGCAGGAGACACTTGCCCTAAAAAACTGGGAGTGGAGAGCGCTGCAATCTATGAGTATCTCTGCTTTGAGAGACATGCAGTCAGCTGGCGCTTGGTGCAGATACAACACCGAGCCACCCAAGCTGCTCAGTAGCACTCCCAGACCAAGCCCAGTTCCCACAGTGTGTCAGTGATAAAGATATTATCTGAATGACCTAAATAAGTCAGTGCTGCTTCTTTGATTATGCTTATTATGGTCAATTAAACAGAGGCAGGGAGTACTGCTCGGTGCTGGAACCGCCTGTGCCATCTCACTGCTAGGATGGTTCCCAACACAGCTTTGCCCCAGGTCAAAAGCACTTTCCCACACACGGGGATACAGCTCACAGCCCCCCCAACACAGGATGGGGGGAACTGGGACGCCCCCCGCACGGAGCATCGCAGCCCACCTTGTCTACATCCTGCTTCTCATCCTTGAAGAAGGTGAACTCCCGCCCGTCCAGGCTGTAGGCGACTTTGTAGGCGCGGACAAACTCCTGCTGCCCCACGCGGCGCGCGCCCTGCGTGATGATCCCGCTCAGACGCATCTTCCGCAGCAGGTTGGCCTGCGGAGGGGAGAAGAGGACGAGCAGGGCGCAGTGAGGACGGAGTGCACAGCCCTTGCACCCACCAGCACCACCGAGCCTGGGTGGGAGGGTGGGCACTGGGGCAAGGAAAGGGGCTGCCCAGAGCGCTGGAACTCCAGCGGGGTGGAAGCCCTCCATCCTTCTAGCCTTGCATCCCGCGGTGGGCAGAGCAAGGGCTATCACCAACCCAGGTCCCCCCTTCCTCCAGTGGACTTGCTTCCTCCAGGCACATCCCAAGACGCCCCGGGGTGGCAGCTTGCTGCACCAATTTAGCCCCACATTTGCCACCAGGAAAAGTGAAATCCCGTGACAGCCGCACTGCAAGACCACCCGTGGCTGCCGGGGCTGCCCTCTGTGCTGGCACTCCCAGTCCTGCCGCAGGTACCTGGATCCAAGGGCTCTTGTCGTAGTTGCTGGAGGTCCAGGCGTTGACGATGCCGCGGTTGTTGAGGCGGGCGAGCTCCGGCCCCCAGCGCTGGAGGCCAAGGAAGCCGTAGTAAACAGAGGATGCCGAGAGCTGAGCATCAGAGATGGCTCCTCCTTCCATGCCCAAGAGAACAGCACAGCCTGGGGGCAGAGGGGTGATCAGGATTAAAGAGAGACAGTAACCAGACAGCAGAACTAGGGGGCATTTGTTTCTTGTCTGGGGACAGGGCAGGAGAGGGAGGCCAGCTCTAGGACCTGGCTGTCCCCAGGATGTCCTCTCCTCCTCATCCCTTAGCCAAAACCACACCATCCATCAGTCCGTCTCACAGCACAGAGGTCTGAAGGAGAAAGGGCCATCCTGGGCCCCTACAGAGAGGGGAAAGCACCTTCCCGAGGATCTTCCCTCCATTAGGACCAGGCCGGCTGGCATCAAGGGCAGCCACAGCTGCCCTCCAGATCCCCTAAACCAGCTGGTGAGATCTCCCCTGGCAATGAGGGACAGATAGTAGGGAACAGGAGGGAAAGGGAATTCAGTACAGGTGGTGCCAAGGACTTACGGACGTGGCAGGTCTTCCCCAAGAACGGAGAAGGACACTTGCAGGTGTAGTCACCATCCAGGTCCAGGCAGGTGCCTCCATTTTTGCAAGGTTGGGAGGAGCACTCGTTCTTGTCTAGGAGAGAGAGTGGAGCAGCTCAGGAGGGAATCCCAAAAGCAGTCCCAGAGAGGAGAGCCCTCATTAAGTGCAGCAGGAAGAGGGGGAGGCATCCCCTGAACAAGGGCCGTGGCAGGGTCCCTGATGATAGGGTGGCATGGGTTGAAGCTCTAACCCAAGGACTCATTTACACCATGTCCCCACTGAGTGCAGCCATGCAGGTGCACCAGGACACTCAGTCACATCAAGGCTGGGAACCTGCGTGGAGCAGGCTGAGCCTCGAGGCACCCCTTGTTTTATTACTCAAGGCACCATGCCCCTCCAGAGATGCAGAGCAAGGTTCAGACACAACCTGTCCCCACACCACGGTCCTTCCCTCCGCCCTGCAAGCCCCAAAACAGCCCATGATCCCTGACACAGCCTGGTGCCCCACACAGTCACAGCTGCACACACCCCTTAGTTGTCACCCGAGGAGTCCCCAAGCTCTCAGAAGACAAGCAGCTCCCCCTGTCCCTCACCACCACTGTACTCACTGTTCTGGCAGTGCACCCCATCGTACCCCGCAGGGCACTTGCAGATGTAGTCAGTGAAGACGTCACCCCGGTTTGGGACCAGCTGGCACTCACCATTGTTGTGGCAAGGATTGGGGTGGCAGGGCCCTGGGGAAGGGGAAAAACAACTGTAATATAGGCACAGGTGGAAAGTAAGAGCATCCAGTGGGCTTCCACTCCCCACAGACATTGCATTCCCCCCAAGTGCATCCCATCACCATATCCCTACTTGGATCTCTGCTCTGTGTGTCCATCAGCCATCAGAAGGGCTGAATCCGAGGGCCAGCGGTTCAGAGCCACAACAAGGGCACACTAACTCTCTGCAAGGCTCTGGCTGACATGGAGCACCTGCGAAAGGGTCAGCTCCTACCTTTCTCCGTCTCATTGCAGTCAATCCCAACGTAGCCCTCAGGGCAGATGCAGAAGAAGGGGGCCTCATTAATCCCAGTCAGGCAGGTGCCTCCATTCTGACAGTGGTTCACGTCGCAGAAGTCACCTGGAAGTAAAGCCAGGTGTCACTGCAAACCATCCCTAAGGTGGGCAACCACCAGAGCCCCATGCACACGAAGGCATCCCAGCCCAACAGCAGGAACTGGTCTGCTGCAAATCCCACAGGGAAGGGAGCACCTGGCAGGGACAGGCTGCTGGAACGTGCACAGGGCTGCTGGCATCCAAAAGCAATGTTTGAGAGCAGGAACATAACCAGCAGCAAGGACCTGCCCTGCCCTGGCACATTAAAAAAGAGGTTTAGCAGACCCTATATGTGAAAGTGAAGACAGGGGAAACCCAGGGGTTTGGTGCATTAAATGGTTTTGACACTGGGCTAGGAAATGTGAGTGGCCAGGCTGGGGCTCGCTCAGGCACAAGCAGGACAGGATCATTCAAGGGAACAGGGCTGGTGCTGTTGCTGAGTTTTGCTAATGTAAGTTTGTACTTGTAAGAACACCAAAAAAAATCATTGTAGGGGGAGCTCGCATGCCTCAGTTCCCAGAAGCTGGAGTCAGGCAGGGAGGAAGAACAAGGTCCACCTCTGCAGGACGCCTGCCAGACGTCCATCACTCTCTGAGCAGCTCCCACAAGGAGCCCTGGCTCACAGGCAGGTTCCCCCAGGGAGCTGGTGGGGCTGCACCATCTTCCCTGCCTGTTCATCACCTCCAGCATGTGCCATGGTGTAGGGTTTACGTGGCAAGGTGGTGGTGGCAGGGGGCTGCAAAGGTGACTCAGCAAGAAGACAACAGGAGCTGCCCCAGTGCTGGAGACAGCCAGTCCCAGCCAGTGCCAAAACAGACCCTCTGCTGCTCAAAGCTGGTGCCCATCACCAGCACTAGAGTTGTTTCTGTGATAAAACATCCAAGATAAAGTAAAAAACACTGCAGCAGCTGTAGAAGAGGAGTGAGAAAAATGTGAGAGAAACAGCCCTGCAGACACCCCTGGCAGAGAACAAGGAGGGGAAGGAAGTGATCCAGGTGCAGGAGCAGGGGTTCTACTGCAGCCCATGGAGAGGACCCATCTCCCTGAAGCCTGTGGAGGACCACGGGGCAGCAGATATCCACATTGCAGCCCACAGATGACTCCGGGCTGGAGCAGTCTCTTCCTCATGGACTGCATCTCATGGAAAGGACCCGCACCAGAGCAGTTAATGAATAACGGCAGCCCATGGGAAGGACCCACTCTGGATCTTCTCCTTCTTTTCCCCACCCTGTCCTGTTGAGGAGGGGAGTGAATGATGTCAACCCACTGCATCCTCCAGCCATCTACTCCCCATTGCAGGGCTGAATCCGATTGCAAGAGCTGGGCTGAAATTCCTCCCATTCTCAATTTACTCTGCCTAAAAGCTGCAAGGCGGCAACACTCCATAAACCTAGACCAGATTTCCACAGAACTGGCTGAAAGCCTCAGTAACTCCTCGTCAAACAGGACAGCACATCCCTCGATGCCAGGCATTTCTCTGCCACGCTGCAGAAGTCAGAACAAGGGCTGAACCCAGATGGAGACCTAGGAATAACCCTTCATTACCTGCACGACCTGGAGAAGGTGGAAGTTGATGAGCTGTGGGCTCAGTGCCCAGACCCACACCAAACAACACAGTTCTCATTTGCCTAAGCTATTACTCAGTGAGCTCCTACTCATTAGTCCTTTAATAGCAGGACTCCTTCGAGTTAATCCTACTCTTCCTGGCACTCCACATGTGTGGGGTACACACTGGTGGCAGGCAGGCCAGCATCAGGTGAAGGCTTCCATAAGGATGCTGTAGCTCCCTTAGCCCAGCCTCAGGAGGCAGAAAAGCTTGGGCAACAGTTCAAGTCGCTGCCTGTGCTGCCCAGCCTGTTCTGCATGACCTCATGCTCCATCAATGCGCTGCCATGAGCTACAGCACGGGAGGAAAGGGCTCCTGCTGATATGCGGGGATGCCTTTGCCCCATGCCCTTCCACCCCTCCGCAGGTCGTGGGCACATCCAGTTACCCCATCCCAAGGATCCCTGCCGGCAGCCAGTCAAGGCCGCACGGACAGAGCTACTTCTGTTCAACAGTGGGAGATGGCTGCTCCCCCAGGCACGGAGTGTCAAGGAACATGTGCTCCCCAGCATCAGTGCTGCCTCCAGGGCAGGGGTGTCGGGGGTGTGACATAGCAGCAAAGCGGCAAGGTCTCCTCCCAGGGTCAGGGCAGGAGGGGTCCAAGTTTTATACTTTAGTTATTCCAAGTAACTGCACTTCCTTTTGTCCCCTCCCAGGAATAATCCCTTACGTGGTGGGTGTTGGTAGCCAGCCCCCTGCCTCGCAGCGAGGCACACAGGTCACATTTTCCACTGTAGCAAGCAGTTTTGGATGCTCCTGTTTCTGGGCTGTTTCAGGCCTGGTTTCAGAGCTGTTCAGCATCTCCATCCTTCGCACACACATTTTTCTCCCGTTAGGGACAGAGCTGTCACAGGCTGAACACTCAGGAACCAAGGCAACAAAGATCAGCCACCGCTTTTGGAAATGTTTGCTTATATGAACCCACAGCCTGGCTGGAAGGCAAAAATAACATCCTCCGAACACTGGGATGGCTCATCCCAGCAGGGTTGGGGCAAGTCGGGTCTCGGGAGGGCAAAAAGGGCACCTCAGCTGCCCAGGGAGAGCGAACATAAACAGGGCCTTCCTCACCCCTTCCTGCTGCCCTTTGTCCCCTGACCTGGAGCCTGCACTTAGGCTTTGCTCCCCTTTTCCCTGCTCTCGTCCATCCCTTTTGGAGCCAAGCGCCCCAGGCACGACCCACAGGGTTATGACGGAGCTGCGACTCCGCGGGGTTGCCGTGGCCAGGCCAGCTGGGCGCGCAGTACCAGGCGGTCCCAGGGACGCTGTTTACATTGCGAGCACGGATATCTAAGCCTGAAAGCCCAGGGTAGCCAGGCTGGGAGACTCCCGGCTCGGGACGGGGCCGTGGATCCGAAATCCTCTGCTCCTACAGCAGCAGCCCTGGGGCTGCACGCCCTCTCACTCGCACTCCGTGCCCCGCAACCCGCACCGCAGCCTGGACCCACTCACCCTGCACCCCAGACCCTCCCGCTCTACGTCCCGGATCCCCGGCACCGCGGATCCCCGGCATCTCGGGTTCCCCTAGACACCAGACAACCCCTACACACCGGACAACCCCTGCACCCCGGAAAACCCCCGCACCCCAGATCCCTTGCACTCCACATTCCCAGCATTGCGGGCTCCCCTGTACTCTGGCTCCCCTGAAACCCACCCTCCTCTCCAGCACCGCGGATCCCCTGCACACCAGGCAACCCCGCACTCCACATTCTCTGCACACCGGACAACCCTGCACTCCAAATCCCCACCACGCCGGATCCACAGCATTCCAGCCTCCCTGGCACCCAGGTTTCCCTGCGCCCCGGACCTCCTGCACCCCGGTTCCCCGGCACCCCCTCTCCCCGGCACTCACTGGACACGACCAGCAGCAGCGAGAGCACCACCG
>WEIT01015266.1:287215-300088 GCA_013389985.1 Dryoscopus gambensis | reverse complement strand
GGGACACAGCCCGGCCGAGGGTCCGCGCCCCCGCGGTGCCGGCGGCACGTGGGGTGCAGGGAAAAAGGCAGCGAAAGTGCCTCTGGAAGTGAGAGCCACCACGGCCACGCTGATGATGCTGCAGTGAGGGGGACCGCTGGCTCACCGCACGCCAGATCTTGGCCCTCGGGTGGCCGGTGAGGACTTCCTGAGGCTGGCAGCGCCCATGGCTCCCAGCCCTGGCTGGCAGGCAGAGGGTGCAGAGTTGGACCGGAACGTACTGGGGGCTGCCAGCGCTTGGCAGAAGGAAGAGCTGTTATGCAGCACAAACCCCACTTTTCTCTCCCTGGGTGGGATGAAAGCTGGAGAGGGCTTCCCCTCCGATGGACAGGGAACACAAGTGCCCTGTGCCATCCTTGTCATCCAGCGTGCCAGTGGCATGGGGTTTTCCCAAGTTCCTCCTAACTAGCGTCAAGGAAAACAGCTTGCAGCCAGGTCGGGCCAATATGCGAGAGGGATTGGGAGTGACATAACAGCTTTCTGCCCAAAGCACTGCACCACAGCTCCACTGGTTTGGCCACAGAGTAGCTCCTTTTTGAGCTGTGCCCGGACGCCAAGAGCTGGAAAAGCCCAGCCATGCTCTTGAGAGGAACTGGTGCCCTGTGGGGAGCTCTGCCCGGGAAGGCAGAAACATATTTAGCCCTGGAAGGCTAAAGCATATTCAGGCTAAATCCATATTCAGCAGCAAATTCTTTGGAAAAGAGCACTGCACAGCACAGGAATGCTGGATCGTTTGACCCTGTAATGGAAATCCACTTCAAACCCTCCTCCTCCTCCTAAACGTGAAGCTGATTTTATCTCTTCTTGCAAAACCCTCTGTTTCAGCATCAACTAACCCACCTCAGACACTTGGACCACTCATGTTTATGTGTTGAGTCTGTCTGAGTGTTGCTACATTTCTGCCTGGCAGCCATCCATGAGCTGGGCAGTCCAGCTGCATGCCATGCACTTTGACCAGTCTTCCCACCTCCACTCCAGTGCCCAGCTAATGCTTTTGTCAGGCACAGTGAACCAGAGCCCATGGGAGCACTCAGACTATGAGCGACACCCCAGGGAGAGACCTGGTGGCAGGTCCAGCTGCCTGGGCGTGCTGGTGACTTCTCAGAGCACCAGAGAATGAGAAACACATGGAACTGGACACGTATTCACACCCACCACCCTCGCTGCTGGTGTTTCCCTAAATTACTAACAACACAAAGAAAACTCCAGGTAGAGTTTAACTCCAGTGTAGGGAGAAACAACAGCAGGAAAGGAGGGAGCACACAAGACACAGTACTTGCTTTCGAATAACCCTTCAACCTCAGGGTAATTACTGCTGTGGTGTTCCGATGAAAACAAGGTCAGGAGGAGGAGAGCGCAGGGCAAGATTCCCAGGGCTGTGCACAAGCAACTAGGACAAGGGTGTTTGTTCGGCCTTTTGAGGGGCTACTGCCTGGATTAGTCTCGAAGAGAATGCAAGACCCAGAGGGAGCCGCAGAAAAAGCATCAGCCTCTCTAAAAACAGAAAGCAAAATGTTTTCCTTCTGTCCCCAGAGGCATGAATGCCAATGTCCTGAGGAACGTGCATGGGAAAGGATATTAAAAGGCGAGTTGTGGAGGCCAGATGGAGCAGTGCTCTCCACGGGGACAGTGGTTCTTGCAAGTACCAGTGGCTCTTTGAATGGAGACCTGGGACGGAGAGGGGCATCCCATGAGAATCTGCAGGTGGGAAGTGTCTCTGCTGTCCCAGCTGGCAGAGGGAAGCTCTGGACATGGGAGGCAGAGAAGAGAGAGTAACAACCTGTCAAGGTCAGGGAAGAAACAAGGAACAGAGACAGCTCCCACAGGCAAACACCACGCCCGGGCTCCTACAGCCGCCAAGTTTTGCAAGGGATGGCTCTACTTGAAAGAGTTGGGTAGGTCGAAGGTCAGGCATAATTTCACTCCCTTCTGCAGGGACTACTTAGGCCTCGCTATAGCAGTATTTACCACTGGGTTTGGTTTCTTCTGCGCAGAGATCTGCCAGATTCTGCTGCGTGTAACCCTTTCCAAGCTGAGCTGATAGCAGATAACCTGGTTCCCGTAGCTGGGGTGATAAAGAGGAAAATAGGTGATGATAGGGCCATGCATTTCTCTGATGCAATCCTATTTATTTTCCAGCTTATACAAAGGTGTTTTCCTGTGAACAAGAGAGGCGAACAATACACAGCTGATCCCTTGCCCAAGCATAAAGCCCCCATCTGCCATAAAACTGACCAGGGTGCGTCTCACAGCTAATGAATGTGCAGTGACAGCTTTGGTATCAGCACAGTTCCATGTTCCTTCCCTCCGCTCCCTCTCAGATGCTCACAGGACCTCTCCCTGCCACCATCAGGTAGCAAAGATGCCCCCCCACCCCCAACAAAGTCCTGCTCAGCCCGTGCATGCATCTTTTTTTGGTTAGCAGCTCCTATTGTTTCAACTATCTGTTCTGTGAAGGAGTTCACTGGCTTAGGTCTATCTCAAAAGTCAGCTTTTACACCCCAGAGAAACTCCCCACCCAAAACACTCCCACGACACTCCTTGCAACATGATTTTCCTCTCCCACCCCAGTTTTGAGAGCCCAGAAAAATCCCTGGCAGAGGTAGCCAGCCCTATCCTTCACAGGCACGACTCTTTCTTTTAGAGTTCAAAGTTGTGGTTCAGGCCACAGCACAGGTCCTGGGAAATTTTCCTGCCCCAGGGGATCAAGCCTCCCATCCTGCCACACGTGTTAGCCTCTCCAAGTGGGAAGGAGAAGTGATCTGCGGCACCAAAGCAGTGGATTAAGCCCCAGTCTGCTCTTAATCCCTCTAACAGGATAACCAAGGGCTTGTGCCAGCATCTCTAACCTCCTGCAGCCCCAGCCAGTGTCACTGCCCGCTGGCCTACCAGCACATGGTTTCCAACAGCTGCAGAAGATATCCACTGGCTTGGACAATCCTTGCATGCAGCCAGGCTTCTCTGTTTAGTTTCTTGAGGAACAAAAGGCTTCCACACTCTCTGCCCTTTCCACCAAAAGGGCAACAGTTTCTTTAAACACAAGCTGTACAGTTTGGGATGCTAATATTTAGGAATCAGGAACTTCAGGAATAATCAAAAAACATAGATACTGAATATCCTTGGGGTATGGAAAGCTCCATAAGGCTACTGAGTGCCCTTCAGGATACGTAAAACTTTCTGATTTAAAAGGAAGAAGGCAAAGGGCAGCACCATCCCCTGGTTTTGCTCCATTGCCCGCGGCTGATCCTATCAGAGCTCAGATGAGATTCCAGCCAGTTTAACTTCAAGTCCTTTGCTCTAACCTAAATAAACAAGATTATACCCAGCTTAGAGCTGGTGTGTCTGTGTAAGGTACTTAATATAAGCACCTTTATATAACCCCCCTCTCTGAATCCTTTGCAGTCTTTAAGGATTTATCCATGCTTATCTCCAGCAGAAAAGGTGTTGCCTTCATCTTCATTTGGCAGATGGGAAACCAGGGGCTGGTGGGGCTCGAGGGAAGGACATATCTCCCTTTATTTTGTCCATCCAAAAGCTAAACATGCAGGCTTGGCCTCTTACACACACTGCCTCGTCAGCCAGGGGTAACAACACCACTTCCAAAGGTCATCTGTAAATGCTACAGCAGGAATTACCCTGGGAAATACCTGTCTCCTCCGTGATGATAGATTAGCACCGACCTCGGGGCGGGATTAAACCCCTGTGTGGCGGTGGGTCCCTGTGGTGCTCATCTCAGAGCACTGCCCAGGACAGATGGGGCACAGTCCACATCCCAGGCTTGCCTTGCCCTCTGTAGCCTGTTGCTTGGAAGCACCAGCCTGTAACAGCAGCCCACACTCGGTGGTACACCACGGTGCACAATCGAAACCGCTGATGGATTAGAAGCTTCGAGCAGCCCGACCGTGCCCGAGCACTGAGCAGATGCCACAGGAAGATAAACCATGGCTCTTTTGTTCTTTTTCAGGAAGCTCTTCGCAAGCTCCTGCCTTGACACAAAGCACTAAATTGTGTACTTGATAGCTTTATTATCCAGGTTCCCCTGATAACCCACGTTTCTGTGGCAGGTTTCGGATCCTCACCCTGTTATCACACTCACAAGACTCTTCCTTACTCAAGCCACCGATTTGGTGGATTTGGTGTGTGTGCTTGTGGCATGTGCTTGATGGAAGGACCTCCAAGGCCTGCAGGGCTTAAGGCAAGCTCACAGTCTGATTAAACATGGGGCCTGATGGCGCTAATGCTATATGAATATGGAACAACACTAATGAACTCTAACGAGCTAGACCACAGTGTTTTTTGCAGGAGCCCAGAACCCGTCCTACCGGCTGGTGGAGAAGAGGCAGTTTGCTCATTACTGCACGCTCCCCTCCCGCCCTTCCATGCCGACAGAGGCTCTGCCCAGATGGAGGCCTTATTCATTTGTAAAGTTGTCTTTTGATCTCTGTATCTCGAAGCATAATGAGAAGGTTTGAACTCTGCCCGTCCCACCCTCTCCGTACCTCCCACTCGCTCTGATCCCCCAGAACCTGGCAGGCAAGGGGAGAACTGCCACAGCTCTAGGATTCACTTCTTCCTGGAGAGAAGCATATTTGTGGCCTTCTAAAACACACTTCAGTAGCCACAACCATGGCTAGTATAGCAGGAAAGCACCAGTCCCTGCACACCTTCCTCTCTCTCACACAGACACCTGACTCAGTGGGGGAATCCAGGGTGATCACACCTCAAAAGGAGCTCCTCATCCCCTTAGTTCACACAGGCCAAAGCAGCTCCAAGAGGCCACCTGGAATCATTCCTAGGTGGAGAGGCTGGTGACCCCTGATGCAGGATGTTGGCTCCTGTAGGACCTCTGCTCTGGAGGGAAGTTCCTGGTGACTGGTGCCTTCTGCTGGAGCTGCTGCAGGAGCTCCTGTGCTGGCAAAGAGCCATACATCCCCCTCATCCCGTGACCCATCAGAGCCTTCGCCTTATGACTCAGTCTCTCTCCCATCCTGGATCGATCCTGCACTGCTGGCACACCAGTTAAGCTCCTTCTCCACCACTTCCTGCTCCTTGGGCTGCAGCCTCCAAAGCCGCAGTGGAAACCGCAGCAAGAGCTCGTTTGGCACCGTGGTCTGTGTCCAGGAGAGCCGGCTCAGCCACTCAGTTACTCCTCTCCCATGGCTCCTCCTTCCCTCAAAAGGAAGTGAAAACAAGCTCCAAGCCAGACATGTGTCCTCAATGAAACACATCTGTCAGAGCCATCGGCACGGTCTCACCGGGCTGTTGCCTGCTCTGGGCATCCAGCCCCGCCATGGAGAAGCGCACGTAGCCAGTCCCAGGGGCAGCGCGCACCCAAGGGGACACGAGGCTGGAGCAGGGGATGCCACGGGACAGACAGGCAGCTGTGTCCTCCCCGAGCGCTCTGCCTGGGGCTGTGCTACCTCCTTTCTCAGCAGTGACAACAACTTCCAGGCAAGGAGCCAGCTGATAGCCCTGCACAGCCACAGATGTCTCCATACAGTTTCCATACACACAGTTTGGAGAGGTGAAGACCTCCTTAAAAGAAACAAGAATGGGGTGATGGGCAGGGGTATCCCCCCATCTCCCCTACCTGCTTCACAAATTTCCTCCAAGGGATATTTCCCAGCGCTTAGTTGTGTGGCCCTTTGAAAGTCTCCCAAGTGTTTCTCCCTCCCTGCCAGGAAGTTTATGCTAACATGTTTTTACAACATGCGTTCAGTCAGTCATACTCCATATGTCCTCTGCAGTCACCCCTCCTTCTCAGTGGGATCTCCCATCACACCAACTACTTTGTCCAGCCTCCAACAGAGCCTTTATTAGAGCATGAACCCATTTGCCTTCTGCCATCAACTCCCCCTCCAGGCATTTTCAAATTTCACTGTTCCCTCTCATCTCCTTGTCCTGCCCCATGGCAGCTCAGTTAATAATAGTAGATCCCACCTATTCTGCATTCTCCCAGTGTTCTCGGAGAGTTAAGCAGCTGCAGCGCCAGTGCCGAGTCCCTACATGTCCCCAGCTGGCAATGGGCTGCTGCTCTGACAGTCCCAGCAGCAAAAGCAGTGGCTCTCACTGCAGACATCCAGAGCAGACACTGAGTGAACACATGTGGCTTCAACAGCCCCTCTTAGCTCCTAACAGGGCTTTGCATGCTACCAGAGCATTCCCTTTGGTCCATGTTCTGGGCCAGGTTTGTTTGTACCTCTTGGAGATGTCCCCCAGGGACCTACAGATGCAGCCCCAGCTCCTCCTTTGCTGAGTGTGGCGGGGCCAGGGCAGTTATTTGGGGCTTGTGTGGTAACCTTTGTCCAGTTTAGAAAGCTTTCTTTCAGTCCTTGCTAACACACCTCAGGACTGAGGTAGGAAACAGAAGGGGGGTCACCTGCATCAAGACCTGATGTGGCTGATTTCATGGACACTGTGCTGTACACACTGCTCACCTGAAAGAACCCCAGAACCTCCCCACGGTCCAGAGTGAGGTGCAGTCCCTTTAGCTGTGAATGCAGCTCATTTGCAGTCTTCCTCCTCTGTTGTATGCCTGCATCTTCTCACTTTTGGTCGGTTGTCTTCTGCAAGACCTGACAATGTAAGAACATATCTACCTGCGCTTCCTCCTGCTCCAGCTATGCCTGCACATCTGCCCCACCTGCTGCAGGCAGGCAGGGAGATGTGCCAGCTGTGAGGACAGTGACCCCCAACCGCAGCACCGGGGTGGCAGGGCTGTGTTTTGCAGAGCACGTGCAGGCCCACGCAGGAGGCACGTTCGCCCCTGCTGCCTGTGGTTCCTGGCAGGCTTTCCAGGGAGCAGCCCTCGGCTCACAGAGCTGCTTGTTCGGGAGCATGTCGTGTTTTTGCCTGGTCTTGCAGCTGCCTGTCAGCTGCTGTACAAACACAGCCCTGTCTCCCGTGCTCCCCCCGGCCTCTTCTCACTCCTCAGCTCCCCTCTTTGCGGTGCTCGGGATTAGCCACACCTCAGCTGAGTAAACAGGAGCTGATCCTGCCCCATCAGCCGGGGGCTTTGCAGCCTCAGCTGCCGCAAGCAAGAAGTGCTCCTTTATTTTTCTCCCAAGCGAATCTCCCTTTCATCGTTCAGATCTGAAGCCCTTAATTGGACACAGCAGTGGATGTGATCCTCTGCATTGGTTTCATCTTCTATTTTCTTTCTTTATCCTTCCATTCTTTGCTTTTGTTCCACTCGGCTTCCTTATCTTCTGATCCGTTCCTCATTTTCTCGCTCCTTTTCCCCACTCCTGTCTGTCCCCTTCTTTTTGCTTTTACACCCATCTGAGAAAAGCCACCCTCCCTTTCTGTATGTATGTCACCTTCTGGGTGCTAAATAATGAACTAATGAACTATTCTAGTCTGATAAAAGCTCTGGAGGTTGTTCGTAACTGCAGCCAGCACCTTAGTCCTCATCTCAGCTCAGAGGCAGTGTTTCCTGCAAATTTTTACCTGGCTCCAAAGGGATGCTGTGCAGGGAAGGAGGAGGACACCCATTCCCTGCAGCACAGCACCCTCTAGCCTCCGCCGGGGTGGTAGCTCTTTCCTGAGCTGGAAGGAGGAAGGACCTTCACCATCATCACTCAGCCAACGCATCCTCCCATCCCGCCACACTCCCTACACGTTCAGCCCTGCGTAACTCCAACAAAATTCTCCTGCAGTGTTACTGCTAAATCCCAGGATGGATTTCATGGGAAGTCCGGAGGTCAGGATCTTAAAGCTGGTGTGCTCTGAGGAGACGTGTGGCAAATCAGACGTCACTTCCCAAAAGTTGAGACATCAGTTTTGCAAGGTGGAGCCTGCAATGCGCCAAGGCGGAGTTAGCCTGGAGAAGGGGTCATTACGCAGCACCAGCAGCACCATTTATTTCCTCCAGCCCACGTAATACTTAACTCAGAGGTGGTACAAAGGGAAGTGCTGCTCCTGCAAAGCCAGGTAAGGTCAGCTGGAGTGAAGTGCAGTAGCTCTGCAGTTGCTTTTCCTGGGATGCTGCTCTGCAGCCTCCCAGGTGCCTGTGCACGGAAAAGGGTGGTCACCCCCAGCTCACCTGCGGCCATGGTGGCAGACCTTCCCTGCTTGGCTGTGACTGCCAATGCATCCCCAGGAAATGATCAGGTACATGGAGATGCTCTGGATTAGCCTTTCATCCCAGACATCCTACAGCTCCTTGCAGCTTCCTCCCCACCTACTCACCCCCACAAACCATGCTCCCATGGTTCCCCCACAACCTCACCCACAACCCACCCCCCTGCACCAGCATCAAGCCTGTTTCCTCTCACCCCTGCTTTCCTTCTACACCTCCAGGAAACAGAGCTCTGGCTCTCTGCTCCCGAACACCATCACTCATTCTGCCAAATCACAACTGTAACCATTCCTTTCGTACTCACCATTATCCAAACACAACTGTGCTCTCCCTCCCTCCCAGATCTATCCCAGTTCCCACTATTTTGGCACAAGGCAGTAACTTCCGCCTCCACTCAATTTATTTCCATAAATATTGCTCTCTAGGAAAAGGACCTTCCCCATTCCTCAGGCAATCCTAAAATTTGGATTTTCACAAGCGGCTGCTAATCCCATTGTTCGCTTCACTGAGCATTTCAGTGAGTTTGCAGGATTGCAACCCTGCATTCTCCTCAGGCACCACTACTTCTATGGAAACTTTTCCAAAGAAAGCATTTCACAAGCAGCCACTGAAAAAAAAAACCATAAAACTGTGGCCTTAGCAGACTGCCTTGCCAGCTTCCTGACGCAGGACAATCACAGTCTTTCCAGACTCCAACCTCAGGAACACACTATAGTGGCAAATGTCAGACAGACCACTTGGGATTAAACGGAAGACCAGAGGTTTCCTTTATTCAGTATGACATCTTGGAAACTCTCCAGGAGCAGCTCATACATCCTTTTGGCTCTAGTACACCCATTTGTCTGAATCCACCCTGTTTTCCTTCAGAGATGCCTCCTCTCCCTGCGCTCTCTGCCTGCCAGACACCTGCTACTCTGGTGCCACCCCCACTGCACAGAACCCTCCTGCTTCTGCAGGTGGCTTTAGGGACAGGTGCCACACCAAAGCACTGCCCGGCTCCTGCAGCTGTATCTTGAGTTACCAAAATGTGTGAAGGGGGCAGAAACAGCTCTAAGTGAATAAGAGGTGGCATTAGAGGTGGCTGCAGGGAACAGGTCTGCTCAGCCCGGCAGCTTTTGGTGCAGAAGGTATTCTGAAGGTAGGAATTTCACCCAACCAGACTCCCTGGAAAATTCAGTAGTGTTGTGGCACAGATTCCTTTCAGGAAGATACAGATGGATCCTTCTCCTAGACCACTGAGTCTGCTTGTGGAGCCAGGCAGGGTTCAAGTGCCATGGAGCAACCAAAAGCAGGACCCGCAGCACTGCTGATGCCAGGGAGTGGTTTTCAAAACCTCTTCCTCCAGCCAGCAGCTGTGGCTGGATGTGGGATAAAAGCAGTGAGCTGGCTGCTGGGAATTTGTGGACAGAAGCAGCAGAACACAGCCTGGTAAAGTGCTCAGCTCAGCGGCATTTCTTTTTTGGCCAAAAGAATTCGGGAATGCAACAGCCCATCTGCTCTGAAATGATCAGTGAAGCTCTCTGTATAAGCAGTCTGAGCCCTCTCGGGTTTGGGAGAAAAACAAAAAAAAGTGAGTCAGAAAGTCTCTAGCAATGGCCTTCAGCCATTAGAGGAGACCAGAGCCTGTGGTCTAGAGGGGACAAAAACGTGGACAGCAGTACCCAGCAGGGCTGAGGTCAGTCACTTCAGTTCTATAATTAGGAAATAAATAGCATGCTAAATAAACCCAGAGTAGAAGCTTTTGAGGAGCGTGACAGAGCTGGAAGTTGGCAAGGAGCAGCTGAATGAGAATGTGGTGGAAAAATACTGATCAGGTGGGCCACGTGCCACCTCCCCAGCTGGTTTGTATGATGCAGTCGTTCTCCCATCCCTGGCACTTGCCTCCGTGCACTGCCAGCTCCTCAGGACAGAGGCTGGTCTATTTAGAGCTCTGCAAAGTGCCCATTACTCTTTTAGACACCATTTTCAGAAAATATGTCAGAGTCCAAAGAGCACTGTACCTCCAGAGCCAACAGGCCCTGGAACAGCACGGCTCTGCAGCCCACGAGCCAAAGCCTCACCAGCACTGCAGGGAAGGCAGAGCAGGAGAAGAGGAAAAAGCATGGCCTTTATTTCCATATGCAAAGCTTTTTTCTGCTCACATGTCACTGACAGGCACTTTGCTTGTTTTCAGCTGGCAATCAAACCCTGCCTAAGAGGTGTTTTCCTTTTTGTTCCTGCTGCACACTGCTAGAGATGAACGCCCTGATGTTTCCTCTGGCAAAAAGGTTTCCTCAGGGGTGCAAAGTCCGCAGGAGTCCTTCGGCGCACGGCATGTTTGCTGAGCAGGAGAAAAGCTGGGCCAGGGGAGATGAAGCAGAAAAAGAGTTCAGAGTTCCTTGTGGCAGCAACAGCCAAAAGTGAGAGGGATGTGAAGAACAAAAGGTGATTGTCACCACAGTGGTGCATGGGGGTGTCTCAGGCTGGTTCAGCAGCACGTGGAGTTCTCTCTGCCTGGTACCTTTCCAGCTGCTGCATATAAAAAGGTGGAATTTTCATCAGTCTTTTTTTGGCCTCCCTGTACAGAGGTAATTGCCTGCCCAAAGCACAAGGCAAAGCTGCGTTCTTCCTGTGCTTGCAGTTTCCAGCACAAACATCTGTACCCTTTTGCAGTAGCCACACTACTCAGAGAGGGTTCCTCCTGTCTCCAAAGCATTAGGGTGTTCCTGGACACTGCCATCCCACCTCTCGGCAGTAACAGCAGGCAGAAATGTCTGCAGGGCTGAAGCAGCTAAATCCCTCCCCTACAAGGCTGGAAATGAAGCCCAGTTCTTTCCAGCACTCTTCCTTTGGGGATGGTTCAGGCTCCTGCTCAGATGGCATTTTCTGAGCACGACCTGTTTACTGTGAGCGGCGCAGCCTTGCTCCTGGCTCCCGGCCAGAGCGCTCCACCCACGGCACAGGCACACCCGGCTGCTCCCCGCACCAACCCTGCAGAGCCCACCGGCGCATCCGCCCGAGCAACTCCCCGCACACAGAGGGAGGGCAGCTTCCTTCACAAGCCACGGCTCACCAGCTGTTTTAACAGCCCAGAGTTGGATTTGTATTCCCAAACAGCGCTTGCTCCCTCCCAGACATCCCTGCTCCCACACCACAAGGTGCACCGGGAACCCCTAAACACTGCCCAGAGTAAAACACCAATGATTTCCACTGGTTCTTCCCTCCCTTTCTGGAGACACAGCACCTGTTCCATCACCTCCCTTCTTGCTATAAACACAGCTCAGGATTTCGGCTTCCGCTGCCGCAGCCACCTGTAAATTTGTGCTGCCACTTCTTCAGCGCTCACATCTCCTCAGCAAGAAGTGAGCAGCAAGTTTGGTTTGCTTTGTTTTATGACAGGTAACAAAGCTCTCTTCTAATGGCTGAGCTTCCCTCAGGTCAGAGAAATCTCCAGCAGTCTCAAGGACTTAAAAATAAAAGCCTTGCCTGGAGGCTCAGCTCCAATCTGAGGTGTGTCTTCCTGCCTGGATCTGTTTTTTCCTGCCTGGATCAGATGGTAAAGGAGCTAAGGTACATCTGGAATCAATTGGACTGCAATTTTCTGTAATCAAACTCAAACACATTCCTCAAATACTTAGTTGAGCCTGATACCGGATGTTTATCTGCTGAGCCTATCTGTTAACTTGATCACAAGCATAACTCAGCGGCCTTGAGACACACCAAACCTCAGCCCAGCTGAGCCGCGGACAAACTTAGCAACCATAAACTCCGGGTATTTTCACAAGGTTAATTAAAAGATAAGGAATGCAACTCTGTTTGACGGAGTGGTGTGGGATCACACCTGTAGCAAGTACAGAGGAGAGGAGGATGCTGTTTGTTCTGCCACCTTCATTCCAGAATTTCCCTCTCTGCCCTTACCCAGAGCTCCCCTCTTCCCTGTGACTCAGGCTACAGCAGTTACTCATCTCTCCTGTACACAGCGCCCTGGAAAATGTGACTTGCTCCTTGAGAACCTTCTCCACGTAGGAAGCTCCAACACCCAGTAAACAGAGGAAGCAAAATATCTGAAATGAGAGGAAGGATTTTTCCATCCAGTTATATAAAGCAACCATTAACACAGCTCAGAACGGTTGATGTTACCAGCGATGTAACGCGTGGCTCTTTTGGAAGAACACAAAAAAAGATTAGGTTTATAAACATTGCATTGTGAACAGGTTTTTATCTATCATTTATTATCCTCCAGTGCCTTCCCGATGTGGCAGGGTCCATCTACCTCCGAGTGGATTTCGCTGTGCCCGTCACACACCCCACTCGGTGGGACAATGCTGGGCACTCTGAGGGACTGGGGAAGACCCTTCACAGCTGCTGGCACAGCCCGAGGGTGGTCCCAGGGTTTGCCACACAGAGGTGGCCTGTGGGCCCATAATAAACAAACCCAGCATGCTGAAGGCCCAGCCACCATTTTTAAGGTACTCTTTCTAAAGGACGCAGTATTATGTAACCAGCATCCAGCACCGCATACACTACACGGCTTACGGGCAGCCTTGGAGCGGTTTTTGGCCCTCAGAACCACCGAGCTCCGTGTCACTGAGGAGTAACCGTGTCCTTCAGCTGGAGCCGCTCCCCAGGCTGCCTCCCCCGCGTCACCCGTGGTGGCTCCGGCGGCGGGGGGCGGACTGAAAATGAAGCTGAGGCGGAGGCTGAAGCCGCGGCTGCCCCCACCCCTCGGCACCCCGCCGCTCCCTCAGGCCCCGCTCCGTCATGGCCGCAGCACC